>JAGVVM010010127.1:0-13952 GCA_019149425.1 Psidium friedrichsthalianum | reverse complement strand
AACACAAGTCACTCACGGCCAGCTAACAGGTAGCCCCCACCGGGCGCTAAAAGTCCAGAAGAAGGCCAACAGAGAGGGCAAAGAGACGAAAACGGTGTATCCCTCTCCTCCGGCAGCCCGTCCGATATCCGTCATCCTGATTAGTGAAAATCAAAGAACAAGGGCAGCATAAGAAGTGAATAATCCACAAGAGACATTGCCATTTCCATCGACGACAACATAAACCCGATGCAACGATAGTTGAGAATCCGTCTTGATCCTGGATGTGGAATCACAGCCATGACATTTTTGGTTTTCCTTCTCAATTATAGCCTTCGCTTACATTTCGGCCCCACCAACTCCGCCACAAAATTTGTGCACTGTATTAGAAGTTGGCATATAAACAAATTTCGAATGCAATTTCGTGCTCTCAAAACCTTTATGAACGGTTCAGTTCGTCCTAGTCAGTCTGACTTCATTGAGTGGAGAAAGTTTGGAGACAATATTCTCCTTTCTCATGGGTACTTTTTAAGAGATGTCAATCGAAGAATGTGACCCATGGAATCAATATGAAGGCTGACATTATGAAGGACTTCGATTGTCGATTGGAGATTCTTACATATTTCATGCTTCCAGCTGTTTGTTTCATAATTTTTTTGCACTCGCTGGTGAGGTTAAATCCTGAAAGAATTAAGTTTTTTTTCAGCTGGTTTCAGCCAAGTTCAGTTGCAGGAACTTTGGATTATAGCCACTCTGAACCAGCTACTCCCAGTTACGTACTTGGGTCTTCCTTTAATTCCTGAAGGCTTAAAGATTGCGATTGCAAACTACTTTCCAATCGAATTCTTCAGGAACTTCAGCATTCGATTGCATTCAATCTAAGTTTTACGTTCTCTCTCGAATTCTTTCACTGGTTATAGATTCTGTAGTACAACATTGTCAGCCACTTTGCCATGCAGTTCATTTTCGACAGGATTATCCTCTGCATCAGCTCCAAATTAGCTATTATTTCAAAGGAAACCAATTATGTGTGGAAGATACAAGAGAACCTACAAGATATGGCAAGTTGTTTTTTTCACAGTCAAAGGAGAAATTGCTCAAAATAAAGCTGATTCTTAATATAGAGCCTTCCAATACAGCAAAGTTCCAACTTCTACCGGGATGTAAGGGAGGTGTGAGAAGCACATTTGATCAGCGCAAGGTTTAGCTACTAGCTGCGCAGCGATGTTAATGCATAAGTGGCACAAAAAGGCTAATCAGTCTACGGATTAGAAGTGTCACTCACCTCTATAACGAGTCCTGGACACATATCAACATTTTTCACACAAGCAAACAAATCAACATGAGGTGATAAGCGGCTGTGAAGCAGTGTGCAAGTACTTTGGTTGCCTCTGGGGCTTTGCCTCCTTAATTTGATGTAACTGGGAGTCACTCTGTAAAGAAGAGTCTGCACACCAAACCCCATGGCACGTCGAAGGCTTTGGTTTTCTGGCATTTATAATCGAATGTGATGAACTAAGGCGAACAAGAAGAGCAAGTCTCTCCGCTCATCTTAGTTCGGCTCGTCATTCAACTCGCCACCAACCAATTAGCAAGTGAAAACCGGGGAAGGTCCAGCACGTATGTGGAATTGCTTTTGAGAATGCGCAAAAATCTAATTCCTTCAGTGAGCTTTTTGCTGTGAACGAGTAAAATGTGAGCTATTGTGACAAGAGGGTGATAGGGAAGGCTCTCAAACACCGCCACTTAATCTAATTCCTCACTTGGGTGGTAGGGTGATAGAGCTTCTTAGACAAGGGTTTGAAGAGCTACAGGCCATTGCTTTCCTTGTACTTTACCTAGAGAAAAGAGGTGTGAAGTTTAAGGCTTCGCTTTTTCATGAACGTATTCTTCTTTTTCTCAAGGATATTTCTAAAACAAAACGATTTACAACATGGTCTTACAGACCATTGGGGCTACTACATAGCCGCATATGATACTAGGTAGATCAAGGGGAGGCAATCTTTCTAAAAATATCTGAAATCATTGCTTGTTTATATAATCTATAAGATTAGAGATCTTTTCGTTCAGTTGTTCCAACATTTATGGTCGTAGTCAAGTTTGAATTTCTGTTTTAATCGTGTTTATAGAAACCGCATAGAGAGTTCATAATGGTCTTGTACTCATAGTTGAAATTCTTTGTTAGAACTTTTTAAGGGCATACCCATCAAGTGAGATGAATCATGCCCGACGTATGTTGTCGACTGAACGTGAAGAAGACAATGCTCCTGAATTTAATGTAAATAGGTTAAGCATGACCATCGTTAAATCGTGAGGGAAATTAAGAGAGTAATAAGTTTATTGAAAATCTTGGGGCCTTGTTTGGTATATTAGAATGGAGAAATTTAAATAAAATACAATTGAATTGAAATGAATTATACGGATTCAGAACGGGAGTTAATTTAAAAATTGTTGCACTTGGTGACACGTCGAAATTGGAAAATGTGTGTGTGTGTGTGTGTGTGTGTGTATATATATATATATATATTTTTTTTTTTTTTGGGTTCGAACTTTGTTGATTCAAATTTTAATATACAATAGAAAATAGGTAAATCTACTGACCATATCGAATTTTTCCTTGAAAAGTTCTCAAATCTTACTAGTGGCATTTATCAATAACCCACTCCCATTGATTCTCACTCATTCTCACCTCTCCATGACAATGAAAACGCAGCAATGCATCTAATCTCATCTGCTTTCGTTCCCAATTTCAATTTGTATTCAGCTTCATTTCAATTGCCAACTTTTTTTTTTTTGGCAAAGGGTCCTTGCAATGGAAGGAAAATTTATTTTCCAAGTCTTTTACTAATGAGCCATTGACCAGTACCATGTTCAGGCTTGTCGATTTCTATTTCTCCAAGAAATTATGATAAAAGAAATTATGTCATACCTGATGAAAAACATAATTTAATGGTCTTTAGGACATGGAAAAGATGCACCGGTTGAAATCGTTGAATGCGGCCAAAAACAAAATCGTTGAATTAGCTAGTAAATGAATCTCCCTTATAAGTACAACCAGTCAAAGAAAGGCATTCAATGATAAAAATTGACTTGGCTCTTATTACTTCCATTGGTATGCATGAGACGTAAATTGCTGGTCAGAATAACATGTAAAAAACACTAAGCCAAAAAGTGGCCACAAAATCAATAGAGAATAAGCGCATCAATGAATTTTACACCATAAGAAACCAGATATTTTGTGCCATTCTTGAACTTACATGGCCTGCCAATTTTGATAGATTGAAAAGTAAAAATCTAATTAATCTTGTGACATATTACAAATTTAAAACCATAAAAGACCACACATCTGGTGCAATTCTTGAATCTACATAGCCTGCCAATTTTGATAGATTGTAAAGTATATACTCATAAATCTTCTGATATTTTCTTTATGCCATAAAGAATTAAATGTGGTAGCCAAATTGAGGCATCTACGCTTTATATAATCTATATCGACTTTATACTCATGTATAATTTTACTCCGCCTATTCAAAAGATTAGAGCCTTTTCTTTTGTTGAGTTTTTCCAACAGTTTGGATTTGTGGATTAATTATGTTTATATGGAAGGAACTTTTTGATTTCTTATCTTTCCATGTATCTTTACGAGGCTATGTATATACAGAAAAGAGAGCCAGCTCAATTGACCTACTAATCAGAAAATAAACATAGAAACAAACTAAAAAAGAATAACTCTTCCTATTTTGACTCTAATTGACAGCTCACATTAACATGTAATGGTCTTACACTCATATAGCATATCTCTCTTTACGTAATACATTTAATTGTTTTTTTTTTTTTTGTATCGAAGGTGTCCGGGCCAGCGTCCGTACGGATCGCGCACCTCGATTAATCCTCCGGGAGGGCTAGTGCAGCATCCCACCGCCACGACCCTCCGCTTAAATCACAGGCACCCAGCGAGATTCGAACCCAGGACCTCTCGTGAAAGGACCAGAGCGCAAACCAGCTGGGCCACTGATGGGTGGGTGTAATACATTTAATTGTTTGTTTGAATTTTTTAGCATAACTGTACAAGCATACCCATCAAGTGAAACAAGTCATGCCCAAAGTATGCTGTCGAGTGAATGTGAAGAAGACCATGCTCCTGAATTTAATGTAAGCAAGATGAGCATGATCATCATTCCACAAATTGTAAGGGAATCGCTGAGCGATGAAGAAACGATTAAGCCAAATGAAAATCTTTAGGCCTCGTAGGTAAATAGGAAAGGAGGGATCGAAATAAAATTAGAATGTCTTTTTTGGCTTGAAATTTGTTGATTCGAACTTTAACATATAATAGCAAATGGTAAGTATACTTACCATCTCATGTTTTTTGGGAAAAAGTTAACTACAAGTTGTATAATTTCTATACGTACTCAATTGAGTGCCATAATTTTTGTACGATACTCACTTGAATACCCTAACTTTCTTTTGGACATTAAAGTATCATATAACTTTTTAATCAGTCACTTGAGTAGTATAAATTTTTAAAAGCACCATGGGATGTTGGAATTTTGGCACTTGAGATGAAAGTTTTAAAACATTTATGACACTCGAGTGATTGACTGAAAATTATGATATTCATGTGAACTATTTTTAAAAGTCATGACACCAAATTAACGAGAAAAAAATTATGGCACTCAAGCAAAAACGGTATGAAAATTAATAATATTTGTAGTGTTAGTATCCCTATATTTTTTTTTCTCTCAAAAAGTCATTAAATTCTAGCTCTTGCCTTTTTCAATAGCCCATTCCCATTGACTCTCACTGAGTCCCACCTCTCAATTATAATAAAAATGCAGCAATGCATGTGCTTGTGTTCCCAATTTCCATTTCCATTCTGCTTCATTCCAATTGCATCACTTTTTATCATGCAAGGGTCCTCGGAATGGAAGGAAAAATTATTTTGCTGAGGCTTTTAAAGAGATCCATTGATCGGTACCTGTTCGCGCATATCGATTTTTCTTTCTCCCAAAAAGTAAGGTCAAAGAAGTGATGTCGTACCGGATGGCAGACATAATTTAATGGTCTTTAGGACATCGAAAAGATGCACCAATTGAAATTGTTGGATTACTTGGTAAAAGACTCTTCATTGCAAGTATGACCAGCCAAAAGGAAGACATTTAGTGAAAATTGACTCGGCTCTTATTACTTCCATTAGTATGCATGAGAAGTAAATTGCCAGTCAAAACAACATGTAAAAACACTCACAAAAATGCCCACAAGGTCAACGGAGAATTACCACAACAATATATTTCAAACCATAAAAAACCAGATATTTTCTGCCATTCTTGAACTTCAATGGCCTGCAATTTTTATTGATTGAAAAGTAGAAACTCATAAATTTTGTGATATTATCAGTAAATTAAAAACCATAAAACGACCAGACACCTGGTGCCACTCTCGAATTTACATAGCCTACCAATTTTGATAGATTGAAAAGTATAAACTCATGAATGTCCCGTGAAGTGGGTTTTTTTTTTGTGGAATGTTGAGATTTGATTCCCCCTGTAGCTATGCCACCATGTCTACGGAGATATTTCTCCTTAAAAAGAAAATGAAGATTGACGAGGCCAGTCGCCCTATAAGTAGGAGCACATGGCGACGTACAATGGCGTCCAAGGAAAGCATTTGGAGTCATGAACATGAAAAGACCCTGCCTGGCCACAATGCTTCTGGTTTTTCTGCTCTTCACCATGAGTAATCTCTTCTCTTTCCCCTCATTTTCACCATCTTCGATTTGCTTCTCAAAGAAGGATAACTAATGGTTAAGTAACAAGATTAGGTTTAATCGTTTGAAGTTTTGTGTCTTGATGACAGGCGATTATGAAGCGGAGGGTGCTACTGTTCGTGAATGTGTGCAATACGGGACAGCACCGGGCGGTTGCCAGGACGGTCCGTGTCAAGCCTTTTGTGACAAATACTACGGTGATAAGCATCCCACGGGGTTTTGTAATGGGAATTATTGCTTATGTTTCTATACTTGTTGAATCCCAAGAAGCCTTTGGCTTGTGCCAGAGAAATCGAGACTTCTTTTGAGATCCAATAACCTTGTTGAGAATCGAGTGGTTGGTCAGTGGAAATAAACACTCCGTAAAACTCTCTTTTATTATCATATGAACTAACGCTTCACACCACTCACACAATAATCTAATATCAGGACATGTAAAGCTGCTCGGCCTCGCCGTGACCAGCCCTCTCCTCTGGCCAGTGGTCGGATCAGCCATCGGTTGGAGGAAGAAGAAGAAGATGAGAAAGAAGAAAAAAATATATTTGAAAAATATTAAAATATTATTAAAAATTATTCATGTCAACATAGCGAGGGCATCTGGCTACATCCAAGTGAAGTTTTTCTAGCCACTCCACGAAGTGACTTACTACTCCCATAGCGACGGCAATGTCAGGCCATGTTATTGTTAGGTAGATAAGACTACCTACCAGTTGCCTGTACATAATTCAATATTTCAATTCTTGTCCTTTGTCTACACGTACTTTTATATATCTAACCATTAGAGTAGAAATAGGCTCGTAATCAAGCATCCCAAACTTTTCTAGGAGATCACGTGCATACTTCTGCTGACATATGTGTTGTGACCAGTTACATAATTTGGAGAGGGTTGAATAGCTTATTTAACAAGCTCAACAACTTTCCGCAAAAATAAGTTATAGCAAGTTTGTATATGCAGCACCAAGCTAGATATAAGCAAAAACTACATGAGTGTTATTTCTATCAAATAAATAAAACACTAAGCAACAAGAGATAGAAATAGATGCATGCAGATATATATTGGTTCCACTTGGGATAAATCTTCATCCACTCTTCCAGACTAACAACCACCAACAAGGCTAGAGTTCATTAGTAGCTCTTGAGATATTACAAATGTTGTTTGCGCTACTTCTACCAAGGTCACTTCTAACCGAAGCTTGGTAGATCACATTACCGACGATTTACACTCTACTGCAATATTTTGGTCACTACTACAATACTTGATCACTTTTAAAAAATACAAGATCTGCCTAACACGAATAAAATGGCTCTTCTATTATGGTAAGAACAAACACTTCACACCCTCACACGGTAATCTAATGTCACTACTGCAAACACACATTGGAGCTCTCTTCTTCTTCTTCTTCCTCTCTCTTCCATTCTTCTTCTCACTCTCTCTCTCTTGATCTCAAATCTTTTCTTCAACCACCTACTTATACTAAGCCTTCTTCTTTTTGGACAGATTTATACTAGCTAAGTCGGCGGTGTTTCAATAGACAAAGAAAATCGGAAGACATAAAACAGAAACCAGATTATTTCCTATGAGACCCATCCATTGTCTTTTAGTCACAGGAGTGGAGCTTACCTCTGTGTGGTTGTAAACGTTACTAAGGCATGATTATGGCAGGCTTTCAATTAGAATAAACTTAGCTATCCTGGACAAAGTAATGTACAAAAGTAAGTTATTCAAGCATGGAGAAAATAGTTTAGGGAGAATTATCATGCAGTCCATCATAGAATTTAGAGAGGCTAAAGCAAAGGAGATAGTGCGCCGTGATGCTTAATTAGAACCCTCGATTAACGAGGTCAATTTAATCAGGTCTTGGGCCATTATCGAGGCAGTGAATAAGAACATCTAGAAACTAGCTTTATCGAAGATTGGTCTCGCCTTAGATGGATCTTTGCCCTTTTAGCTTCCAGAATATATTGACAAGAAATTAGAATAATAAAAATGAGAAAGAGATGGAAGTAATAAAACCACGCGGTAGTTGGCCTTCTTCCTTCCTACGCAAAATATGGCATGTGGATCTCATGAGCGAGCCATGAACACTTGGAATACTTCATGTTCAAATATGGGCGGAGATTAATCGTGATATTTTTCCTCTTATGGCTATGGATGACTAAATTGACGTGATCCAAATTTGGGACTTTGTTTGTACATGCAAAAAACCATCTTCTACTGAGTACTATCTTGGTTCAGGAATAAGGAAACTTAGAAGAGAGAGTGGGAGTGAGAGCTAAGCACTTTCGCTTTTCGGATTAGTGATTAAACAAGAGATTGATTCAGGGCATGAAAGTAGGGTCCCGTGCCTATCATTCAAAGATAGAGCGTCCACAAAAGAAAACCATATCCACGCAAGCAAACCTCATTTCATTTGCCACAAGTCAATGACAATAATACAATGAGTGGACAGCTAAATTCATGTGATGTGGGTCTGAAAAGATAAAACAGCTTAGCAAGTTAAACCCAAAACAGGAAATGTAGGGTTTTCTCACATCCTATGACATTATGTAAATATATTTTCTCGCATTCCTAGTACAATTATTATAAATATTTTCTAACCCTACATAACACGACAATCTGTGCAAGTACAAGACCTCCTCCAGGCCATGGTGCAGATGAGTCTAGAAAAGAGGGAGCGAAACAGTACGGTCCACTATGACAGAGATTATCAGTTGACCCCTGAACTGTACCCGATCACATATTTAACTAGAAAAGGACTTCACAATATATTATATTAGCGTTGGTAAACAGTTATGATGCAGCGCAGATGCTCTACGATCTTAATATTATTGCTTCTTGTGCATTTCTATATTATGTTGGATGGGATATAAGTCAGTGACAGCGACGGGACCATGAAGAGAATTGGAGCACAGGTGTGTTGAACGTTAGACAAAAGCAGCGACTTCAAACAGAAAAACTGTATATCAATAGAGTAAAACAGGGGTTGGATTTGATCTCTGATCGATGGAAATATTTCTTGTTTTCTTTTTGCGAAAATGGGGCCCCTCTTCTGTGTCTGCGTGTTGTAGCAAATAAGACAGAAAGACCACATCTACGTGCATCTCAAGTTACCCTTTTATCTTTCTCTCTGTCTGCTTTTCTTGCTAGGGCATGATAATGTGCTTCATTTGCAAATATAAGATGATAAGCTTGCAGTTTATCGGTAAGTCTGAATCTGTCTCTATCGTATAAGAGGGTCAGAAATAATAACACAAAAATGAAGGCTTCTCTCCCGTTAAAAAAACACAGTGGAAGGCTGTCGACACAGAAAAGGTTGGTGGTTTCCATCTTAAGACATGAAGTTGTCAATGGAAACTGTTTCGTTTCCCAAGAAAAATGTCAGATAGTCGTCATTTAATGCACTTCCCACTCTCTCTCCTCTCTCTCTACAACTGTTGATGTTGGCTTTTCAAAGGCCAATCTCTGTCCTAAATCGCAGTACACGCAGTGTGACTAAGAGAGAGAGAGAGGTGCCCATCAATAGATAAATGATGGAGCTTTTCCAAGAACAGTTACTGTTTTTTCAAGGGCTTTGAAAAGTTCCATAATTACATTGCTAAACTAATAAGTTGCAGGAGGTGTCCTCGCTGTGTGGACATGTGAGGACTCTGCTTTGATGAGTCATGCATTGCATGTGCATGCATGAACGAGGGATGTTTTTTTTCCTTTAGACTAGCGCGAGAGGGCAACTCTATCGCGTCTGTCTTTTCTCGTTACCCCCGTCCACGGAATCTCCTCATTCAACACTCTCAGAAGCCTACTTTTTAATTAATGCTCAACCCCTGCTGCGATGGCCTTCAACTTATAAAAAGCAAGAAATGGTCAAGAAATGGCAAAAGATTCATTGAATGAAATTATGAAACCCGAAAAACATCGAGAATGGCCATTACCCTTTCGAGAGAATGTCATGTATGTCAGCAGGAGGTCGCTCACAGATCTTCACTCATCCTGCTGATTTTGAGAGAGAGAGACTGCGAGTGTTTTCACTTTTTCACTTAGCTTAAGCATATCTAATGATTTTAGAAATGCTCGACAGCAAGCTCAAAATGGCCAGGAAGGGCAGCGCGTGGTTCTGTTTTAATCACTTAATCCTATTTCAAAATCTTTAGAATTTTAAAACCAAATTAACTTAGCTTGACATTTTCCCACGAGAGAAATAGCAGAATTTATGGGCCATAAAAGGGTATATGTTAAGATAGCTAGGATATTTTACTCTTTACTACTCTATAGGTTTTGTAGAGTAGATGGTGTCGGTCTACAAGTTACATTTCGAAAGAGGGTAGATAACATTATTGGTTCTGAGCTTCGAAAACTGGATTATCTTTTGTTTGTATCCTTCCTTGACTAATCAAACTCTAGCTAACAAACAACACAAACCAAAAGAAACCATTTTTCAGAAGCATAACTATGGTGTGTTTATATGCGCAATTCACATGAATACAACAGAAAAATTAGAAAAGCCAAGGGGAAGGTGCCTGGCAGAGTGGCTAGTATGTGTCTTACTGAAAGGGGCATCTATTTGGAGGGTCATTACTTACCCCCAAATCTAAAGAGAGCTTAAATGTCATCTCATGTTCATCATACACCAACGTGCTTAATTCTTAGCTAATTGAAGATTTCGATACGTGAGGATTTATGAGCTACTTTAGGCCCCATTAATTTCGTAATTTTTTCTAACATTATAAAAATGTATAGAAACTGCAAGAGAAACAAACTTTTAAGCCTGCGAGGAATTTGATTCCGTATCGATACACCTTCTCAGAACATATAAATGCAAGGTACAAAAAATTTTAGAAATACAAATCTGTATAGAAACCTGCAAGAGAAACAAACTTTTTAACCTGCAAGGAGTTTGATTCCTTATCAATACACCTTCTCACAACATATAAATGCAAGGTACAAAAATTGAGAAAATACAAAATCTGTATAGAAACCTGCAAGTGAAAAAAAAAAACTTTTTCAACCTGCGACGAGTTTGATTCCATACCGATACATCTTCTTGGAACATATAATGCAAGGCATAAAAATTTAGAAAATCTATGTCCTCACTATATCACAATTTGCAGTTCAAATAGTGGGAGGTTGCACCCATGACTCTAGAGATAAAATGGAGCCCTTTGAACAAAGGGAGATGAGAGATTTTTTTCATTTAGCCAAGCATGAAAAGAAATCGGTTAATGAATATGAACCTTAACATGTATGTAGGCCGAAAAAAAAACGAATAATCAACCTAATTAACTTAAACTATATACCTCTTAGAGTGTGTGGAACTAGTCCACACTTTGCTAGCGGATAGTCAACGAATAACTTACATATAAGAAAATTAACATGTCTAAAACTATACCCACATGAAATCTCTCACCATGCGGATCTAGCACCTTCTCTTGAGAGAGAGAGAGAGAGAGAGAGAGAGAGAGAGAGAGAAGAGAGAGAGAGAGAGGTAGGTTAGGGTTGTTTTGAACCTCTCTCCATGAGATCTCACAAGAAAAATTAACCGTACAAACCAACCTCACAAGTCAAAAACCACCTCACCACCACCACACCAGCTGGTCGCCATGAGTTTTTTGAGGGGAATGAAGCCTGGTCCGAAGCCTTACAATACTCTTTGTTTTCTCCCTTCCCTTTGGTTATCACGTATGAAAGCTTCGAGCCAGCCAACATTCCCCACAAAAGCCAATTCAGTTCTTCTCTGTGAAAAACCTAACAAGCCACAGCTCTCATGTGCATGAGAGAGAGAGAGAGAGAGGGCACGAATAGTAACCACGAGACACAAATGGGTGAGTGCTGGGGTCTTTATAAAGAGAAATTGCTGAGTTAGCTTATGAGAAAAGGAATTGTTAAAGGCTAAGATAAACCCTTGAAACCCTAACCCTAAAAGCCTTCACCTTCTCGTCTTTCATTTCCTAGGTAATGAGGTCAGTTCCGTCAGTCACACATTATTCAATTCTAATTTTGAAAAAACCTATTGCTGCCGGTCAACAACCCAACCTTTACCTGCTACCACCATTCGTGGTTGCTATATGTATGCTTCCATTACATTCACCGGTCAAAACCCTTCCACGCATAACAAGACAAAATTCAGTAAATTCTTGTCTTTTGAGAAAAATACAATAGGTTTTATTTTTTGTTTTTGGCACTGACACAAGACAAGACCTTCTTCATGCGATTCTTTCATCATTACCTTATTATTTTTAGCCTTCGCCAGGCCCTACTTTCTAACTCCCCTGTACTGTCCCATACTCACGCTCGGTCCCCTCTCCCCCACCCCCACCGAGTTTAATTTCCAAAATAATTTATGGACATCTGGTTTTTTTCCCCCTTTCCTTTCTATTGCTCGAAATTGCTAAACCAAATAGATATTCTGAATTTCTGATCGAGTAATTGCATTGCCATGAAGATGACGACTGCCTGTGGTTTCTCGGTGTTCGTTTAGCATTGCCAAGCCTCTTATCTGAGTTAATTTCTCGACAGATATTCCCGATGACAAAATGCAGGTGTGTGTATATATATATTATGGTGAATTCCTTCTGCTCTTTTTTGGGGTAGATAGGAAGTAGTATGGGTTTTCGGTTGATCACCATCACTAAGACTAGCCATGAATTTTCGTGTCAAGTGAAGATGAGATATTGTTAGATGGCCTGCAAGTTTAGCGACCATTCTAATGCAACTTTTTTGGCACACAAAGAAGAAGACAAGAAGAATCATTTCCAAGAGACCTAGCTATTAATACTATTATCTAGAAAAATGGAAGAAAGAAGGAAGGTATGATCCCAATATCCTAGCTTGCATTGTGGTAAGTATGAGAAAAAGCAAATGGGATATTCAAGAATAGGACAGATGGGATTAAAGAATAAAAATTGTACAATAAACAGAATGCACAAATGATATGACATATCTAAAGCTATATATGAGGGGAGAGAACCCACAATAGTTTTAATAAGAGCCAATCAAGTGTCAAAACTTATTACACTAACTCCTCAAAGTCTTGATCACCTTCTGATACCATTCCCAAAAAAAAAAAAAAATCTATCAATCTCTTGGAAAGGTCAATAAAGATAGACCAAATAGCGAATTTTTAACAATTCTTTTATAAGAAAATTAATTTCCCTCGTTCATTGCATGTATGTTTTTTTCCACAAACAAGGTAAGACATATTATCACGGAATTCCAGATTGCATAGTTCAATATGTAAAGAGTAATGCTAAAATGTTGTAATGACAAACATAGACACATGCAAGCTAATCCAAGGTATTTCATGACGCCTCCTCTAATTGATAGTAGTCTAGTAGTGTGTGTATACGAAACAGTTTCATTATAGTAACCACATACAGTAGATTGTTACATGCCGAGCGGCATTGAAAACTCAAATGTGCTTGAACTCTGTAAAATGTGTCGAGCAATTACTACCTAGAGCAGAACCTTCCGATAACTTAGGTAAACAAGAAAATTATATACGTCAACCGAAATTGTTTAAACCGGCCGAAGAAGAAGCCAATTCTTGGTTTTTTTACGCAACGTGAAACTTAATTTAAGCCATGCAGGCAGTGAGCAGTGACATTAAAATAGGGAGAAAGTGAAAGTACATATGATAAAATAGAAATGAAAAAGGGGATGGACGAAACTTCTGTGTACGCGGAAACAAGTGGCCATACCCCCCCATCTCCACCGTTATTGTAGCAGTTCCCCTGCGCCTTCCGCGAAACACGTCATGCCCAAGACGGCGCCTTAGGGCATCCCCCATCTCCGCCGTCCGTCTCCTCGATCGGACGGCCGGAGACCCCCCGCTGACATGTCCTCGGTGTCAGCGGGAGCGTAGGACCGGGAACCGAGACCCCGCCCCGATTCACGGAGGATGGACGCCCGATTGAGTGGACATGTCGAAGAGGGGAGGGAGGGGGGGGGTCAAACCCCCCCACGGGACGATCGGATTCGCGGCGCTCGGGGGTCGTACGCCCCGCCACGTGATCAAATTTAATTCTGGGGCGTACGAGCGGGGGTGGGGGGCGGACAGGCGCACGTGCATGCGGAGCTGAGGCAGGGGGGGCGGTGGGCCCGTTGGGTGAGGAGAGGGGTGTTTGCAAGATCAGTAATGATGAAAAGGAGTTGCTTGGGATTGGTGAAGAAAAAAGGACGGAATAAGCGCGATAAGTGCGGATTTTCGGGGCC
>JAGVVM010010125.1:0-12192 GCA_019149425.1 Psidium friedrichsthalianum | reverse complement strand
AAAATGGACAGAAATAATTTGTAATAGCTGTTAGAGTAATTAAATATTAAACCACGCCTTCATCCAACAGCTTAAGCTTTTGGAACAGTTGGCAGTGGTCCCACAAATTCTCACATGGTATCAGAGCAGAAGGTCATGAGTTCAAATCCTTCCAGGCCCCTATTTGCCTCCCCAATGATATATTTACACGCTTAGTACTAGGCAAAAAGACCAGACTAAGTGTGAGGGGGAGTGTTAGAGTAATTGAATATTAAACCACGCCTTCATCCAACAGCTTAAGCTTTTGGAACAGTTGGCAGTGGTCCCACAAATTCTCACAATAGCATTTATCTTGGTATTGTGATGCATACATAGCATTAGGTCAGAAAGCACCCAAAAAAAAAAGGCACTCAGGATTGAAAGCCCGCAGTCAACTTCTATGCCTCTTGAGTACATTGCCAATCAGATATACTGATTTCAAGCAAGAAATAGGTAGTGGCAGATAGAAAGGTGGTAAGAGAATTTCTCTTTTTAGTATTTTCGTGATGGCAAAACCAAATCATCTGAATTGAGGTTGGTGCATTTTTTGCTGCTTTTTAATTGATTGTCTGCTGATGAGCAACAGTATGATTTTACAATAGTATGGCTGTCAAAAACTATAGGAGATTTGGTGGTTAATTGCCATCCTTTTTTTATGATCGGATCAGCAGAAGGATTTGACCTGCTGCTCTGAATTGCAATTAAAAATTTTGAGATGTGCATTAAGATGACGTATTTTGCCACCTCGTTCATGTGAGTAAAGGGCTCCCTCCTATTTATGAAGAATAAGTTGAGACATGCATGCTCATCTCTACACAGTGTTGAATGTGTGCAACCGCTGTTAATTTGTTTGTCTGTTTATATTATTTTTTTGAATGCTGCAATTGAAGTAATGGAATTGTTGTGGAATTTTGAAGTTTCTTGGTTGGAAGCTTTCCATGTTCATGATGTGGTGCTTGTGCAAGAGATAACACAGATTTTTGGAGGCTGAATGGCGGTTCATAAATAAGTCGGTTGGTGAGAACAGTATTTGAGTGGATGTCCTTCATCAGTGGAGACATCACAGATTTATCTTATTTCAGACATATAAGCTTCTTTCAAGTATATGATATTAGCTCTTGGGTTGGAATTAGGATCATGCCCAGTGCAATATTTACATCTAAGATTGATATTCTAGGTAGTCTAGGTTCTTTTGAATTGAGCTCTCCAGTTATTAAGACCTTCCCCATTTCAACCCTCGTGTAAGTGATAAAGCCAGCAGGTTATGAGCTTCTTTTAACTTGCTAAGGCTTGTTAGAAGGCCTCTACTTCAGGCTTTACTATTGAAGAGCCGAGACTTCAGCTCTTGTTGTAAGCATCCATGATATTCTCTCTTGCATTATGCTTATTGGCCATGCATTGTTTTTCCACCTCCTTTGGCTATTTTCCTCATTTTGAATTGTGTTTCTTGGTCTGAGTATTTGTTGGCATGTAGACTATTGCGCAAGAGCAACAAGGGCATCCTGTATGGGGATCATATGCACAGCGTTTACTGGACCCAGCTCAGGTCTCTGGAGAAACCCCAGCAATGGTGGCCATGATGATAAGGCCCATCCACCAATTCATCCAACAAAATTTTCTGGTGGGGAGACAAATTGGAGTCAGGACCATCATGTAATTGAGTTATCACGATCTCTTAAAGGAATCTTTCCTGTTTCTCTTTCATATATTAATCTCGCTTTGGTTGTAGACTTTAATTTGGACCGTGGCCTACACACAGAAGAAAAAACACCAACCCCCACGCACACCACACTTAATTCCTATATATTTTGTTTTATTGCAGAGACTGTATGAGTTGGTCGTTCGCCATTTCCTGGCATGTGTTTCACAGCCTGCCATAGGGGCAGAGACCACTGTTGAAATGGATATTGCTGGTGAGCAGTTTGCTGCATCAGGGCGAGTGATTATTGCCGTGAGTTCTGTTGTGACTTTTGAGCTTGCCATTCAATTTTTGAGGAAGGAAATTATTTATGTTCCTGATAATTGGATTTTATAGGATTCATCATTTCAGAAAAAAAAAAATAAAGTTGCTAAAATAGAAGCGATCATTTCAATGTATTGTTTGCTTGGGGACAATTGACATGTTTTAAGTGGCTTTTTCATTTACTAGTGCTCTATCTCTCCTAAAATTTCAAGTTCTATTTTATGGTCTGGATCTGCTTTGTCCACCCGTTTTATGTATCTTACCTCCACTCATGTTGGTCATTTCAGTTTTGAATTTTGATTATCTAGAGTTTCCTTTGCACAAGGATGTTGATGGGACTGGATTAAGCAGTGTAGGTTTATAAGGTACACGGGCTGCGTCTCTAGTTTTTAGTATCATAATGGAGTTCCTACTTTAGTTGTCCCTTCTTTTCCTAACAATGTGAAGGTCTGCATAAATTATTCCGTAGGTGAAAAATAAAACCCGATGCAGTGATGCTCTTTTTCAGATTATTGCTTCACTTTTCTGTGGGTGTTGGATTACTTCTTGTTGAAGCAAACCGGAAAATTTGAATTAGGTGGAGAATATTTGTACATAAATTTTTCATATGTTCATAATGCATCACAATGAAGTCAGAACTATTGGATTAGCCATTTTTATTTCTGTGATGACCCTCAGGTGACTGGGAGGCCGCTCATGCTAATTGAAATGAGTTTCTCTGGGTTAATTTCCGAGTCATCTGAGCATGAGTTCGTTTTATAGAAAGAAAGTTACCACTTGTGACCGGGGAGGTCACGGGGTTTAGTCATGGAAACATTCTTGGAGTAATGCTAGGCAAAGGTCTCATATGATAGAACTATCCCCTGATCCTTGCTTGGGGAAGTCTCATGCAAGGGGCCACCCTTGTTGAATGTGCTAGAGTGAGGCATGTAAGTACTATTTTAGAAATACCATGGGCTTGCATACCACCTCTTGAAAGAATGATTCCTTTTTGGGAATTGATGAATTTTGTTTCTGTCAGTGTGTCTCAACAGACCATTGGGTTTTGCCTCCTTGAAATATTTCAGTGGCATCTATTTGATTCAGTCATGTTTGAATGTCATGACCTTTCTGTGTATCTGAGAATGAGACTGTTCTATGCTTGGATTACATAGGTATATCACATTAGTTCTGGTTCTTGTTGAATCTTGTTGTTGCTTATGATATTGTGGAGAATCTAATTGGTCTTGTTGGCCAGAAAAATTACTTGGACGTTTACCGGTTTGAATCGTGGGGAGGTTCAGTGATCCCAACTTATGTACCTGGACAGCAGGTTTGCCACTGAATATTGCATCTCACCGATTTATGTTCCTCCATGTACAATGATCCAACCTCAATATTCATCTGCCTTCCTTTGATTTTTTCACACACTAATAGAATGTCTGGAATAGCTCTTTCATTGTCATTTTATTGCGCATTTATCAAATCTAGAATACCGTGGCCCTGCACCATTTGATATTAGCCCACTTCTTGATGCTTTCTCATCTTTCAAAAGGACAAGAAGCCTAATTTCGAAGGAGATATATTAACACTACAAGATTACACTATGGCAAAGTTTCACTTTCATTTGGTATTGACAAGGAAAACTAACTTTGCTTCTAAAAATAATGTGGTTCCCTTTTGCTCCGAAGGCAAGTGTAAGTCCCTCCAAATGAAAGTAATTGCTGCCGTTTTGAAAATATTAGATTCCCTTTCAGTCCCACAGTTGGGAATAACATTGATTAGAGATGTGATAGCTCTTATGCTATCAGGCTTGATTAACCTGTTGATCACATGGGTGAGCTTTTGCAAGAGGCTCATCTCGCTCGTCTAATGTGTACTGCTTCATTCTTCTAGTTTGTTGGAAGTGCTATGAGAAGTCTTTTTGTGCACAATTTTATGTATGGCAGGATTCCCCTATGTAGCCATTTTGTACAGGGGCAGTACTCCATGGTACCTTATTAATGAAATTTTGTTTGTCATTCAAGACTTACCGACTCTGGGTAAGAGTTCTTACTTATGTGATCAACAGGTGAATGAAGTTCGATAGAATCCGAAGAGGATTGAAATCCTTAAATACACTGTCCCTTTCTCTCCTAATGAGCCAAAAAAAGGAGGAATTATCTTAGTAATTTTCTTCTTTCCAACACGAGCAATTGCAGTCACCCACTTTACTCCTAAAACCATAGTCCAAATCTGTCTGGTCTAGCTGCAAGGTAACAATAGGTGATGATACAGAGACTGTCCTTCATTCTAGTGTAAAGGGATCTATTGACCAATGTTTTTCCTTTATTTAAAGATTAACCAAAGTGAGAAAGGTCCTGCGGCTGCTTGTTTCCCAGAGAAAAAGAAGATTAAAGGAACTCTGTCTTTCGATTTCCAAACAGATTTCCATGGGAAGAGCATATTATGTTGCATTTTCATCTGAGTAGAGATAGTAGGATTAGACCTAAAAAAAAAAAAAGTTTCACTCCCAATGGTACTATTGTTGATTGATTTTTAATACTAGGCTCAATCATTAGTTGTGGGGCCTGACAACCCCACATCACTCTTTTATTGGTTATCGTTGCCTATAGTATGCTCATTTATCATGTTTTCTGTCTATGTCTATGAAAGTTTTGAACATGCCATACTATTGATTGGAAGCTTCTTTTTTTTTTTGTAACTTTTTATAATATCTCATCTACTAGGTGGGAATATTGGTTGCAATCAGTGGTTACTTTTGGTTTTCTAATTCTCAACAGCTTACAGTTGCAGTTCTTTTTCACGTTCTTCTCTTATTTGAATTCCTTAAATGCACTAATGTTTCACTGAGATGTGAAATATGGTGATTGTCATCTATAAAAGTGATGTGTGATTTTACCAGTTATTAGGTAAGAACCAACATAAAGTGTCTGAACAAAGAAATGAACTTAACGAATCACATACCAAGCGATGCAGAGAACCATAGAGTCAGAAACGAAACACAGAATTTCTGTGGAATGTTTTGAGGAAATTTATTCTGAATAATATTTGTCAATATTTCGATTATCTGCTATAATTTGCTTGGAAGTTCAAGGCATAGATGTGTACTCTTACTGTTGCCATCTATATTACAGTTCATCCCAACAACTTTGACACTGGATTCAGGAGTTACCAGGCCCCCGCCACTTTTAAGTGAAGCTGACTTACTGAACTGCATGGACAAGGTGAAAAAGATTATTGCTAATTTATTTTTCAGTCAAATTTCTGAATATATGATCATTGGTCATGGGTTTCTACTGCATTAGATGTATGTTGCAATAGCATGTCTCATTATTTGATAACTAGCTCTCATCAACTTTGTCTCTTCAGGCTGGCATTGGCACTGATGCCACGATGCATGATCACATAAAGAAGCTACTTGATAGGTTCTATGCGACCAAAGACCAGAATATGCGCTTCTCACCAACTAACCTGGTAAATGTCATATTCCTTATTTTATAGCATGTTTTTCTAGCTATGAACTCTTCCTTTAGACAAGTTCAGAAACAACATGTTCCCATATTTAGTTGGCTTTGTAATAGTTTATTGAGCTCAATTGACAAGTGGCATATTGGGAAAATTTCTCGAGACATGGCATTCACACATGTAGAGACTCGCATATGGGATGTAGTTACACCATTTTTCCTTAATGGATATCTTAGTTCAATGAACATAGTTTTATCTCCAAATGGCTCAATTAATTGTATTATGGAAAGAAATCTGGCTTTGTTTTATTCAGATCAAGCAAGCACAAAGTAAGTTTGTCTTCTATGTTTTTATCTTTGCTAATTGGTGAACGTATGAACAGGGTGAGGCTCTAGTCATGGGATATGATGACATGGGGTAAGTAATATGCCTTATTTTCAACTTGAATGAATATTGTCTTTTAACAATTTTTGCTCGTCTCAACATCCTTATATTCATTTTTGTTGGTGTTGTTGACGAATTTGGAATTTTACTTTATAAGTAGTTGAGTTTATATTTTCTTTGTCCTTGTTGGCAACTTGTGACAGCGGTCAAATTACTTTTTACACACTTCAACTTTCATCTGCTTTTGTTTATAAAGATTTGCCAAATGCTTCCTTGGAACTTTGTAGTCTCTTGGAAGTAGAAGTAGCTTGGTACTCTCAAACACCAAATAGGATGTAGCATAAGTTGGGTAAACATATGAGCAACAGGCCATCACAACATCTTGGCTAGATTGTTCTTATAGCCCTTTATGTCTTGCTGAGTAAGATGCAACGTATTGTGAGACCGCTGCCATTTTTTGCTCAGGTACAAGCTTTGGAAGCCTAACCTCAGGTCAATGATGGAATTTGACATGAGGGCAGTTAGTGAGGGTGCCAAGACGAAAGCTGAAGTTCTGGAAACCTGCTTGCAGCAGATGAAAGCTTGCTTTCTAGATGTACGGTAGTTACTCCTTTCTGCTGCTCCTTGCAACAAATTGATGATCGACTTCAATGTGTTTGTGATTCTATAATGTGTGGGAGGGGGCCTCTTGTTTAATGAATCCTCTCGTTAAACAAAGTCCAGAGAACAGATTTATGTTCATTTGGAACCAATTTTTTAAGAAAGATCGTTTGACAAATGGAAGCTGATAACTGAGACTGACTAGTTCTGCTCCAAACTTTCCCACACTGGATGCACACTGAATTTCTAAAGAGTTGTGGAAATCTTTCTCAAATATTAAACAAATAAAGTGAGAAGACTTCCCAGAGACCCCACTTTGAGTGTCGACGTATTTGGGTATTAAAGTCTCTTGAATGATTGTGGGTCCCTGGGTACTTGGTGGATTTTCAATATTCTTGTCTCTATTGGAAGCAGAAATGTAGAATGCATCACAGCAAAGTCAGTCAATAAATGAATATCCACTTCCCTAGAGTGAAGGATAATGAGGATGATAGCAATGTTCTGTAACAAAGTTTTCTTGGGTTACAATGCACTTTGTAGACAGAGCTGTTGATAATGATATGGATAAAGAACAGGAAAATGATTATATATAGGCTACCGGTGTTAATTCTTGCAGGCCAGGTCAAGTAAACAAAAACTGATGGAAGCCATGGCTGTGTTTTTTGAGAGGTAGATTCTCAACTTATAGCTTCTTGATGCATTTGTACTGCTGTTACTGTGCATCTACTGTTGATGCTGCAGAGCCGCTCGAACAGCCAGAGATGAGCAGCATATGATGGGAGAAGTTGTTCGGTTATGTGGACTCTGTCATCAATCAAATATGGTGCTCAAGCGTAATAGGGTAATGGACTATATATCCTTTGAGAGCATAATTGTACTTTTCTCTTGTTCATTTGGTCGTGTCATTGGATTTCCAAATCACTTCTGTTTCCCCATTGCACCCAAATTATCTTCCTGAAACACACTCACCTTGTTTTCCTTATATTATGTTTTATGACATGGATTTCATTGCTCAAATTTGGTCATATAGAGTGATGCAGATTTAGAAATCGCAGCAATTTTGCTAAAATTAGATGCTTTTCTATTGCCTAACCATTTACAACTACTCGTTCTTTGATTTTGATCACATTTAATGTAAAAAAATTGCTTCGTATTACGTTATACCTGAGAAATTTGTTTTCATTTATGGAGTCCCTGAGTTACAGGACAATAGGAATTGTTGCATACTGTTCTGTTCCTATGTATATGGACCATATGATTGCACGACACACACACACTGTGTGCATCCAAGTAGTACATGGAGAGTGTTGCAATAGACTCAATCTTGCATTATCTCCTCACATGTTATGTTAAAAAATATTTTGTGCACTGGTAATGAGATTCATCACTTTGGTGACCTGATAGTCGATTTTAGCTTGGTTCCATTGGTATATTATTGATGATTTCGAGGGAGAAAAGTAGTTTCTTCTATTTCTTTTTTTTTTTGGTTACAGAGAATATTACACATAAATAAAGTCTAGGACAGCTATGCTACAGAAAGGAAATAAAAGCAGAAAAGGAAAAGATTTCCTACTTCCTGATCTTGAGGATTCATAAATAAGGGAAATAAAATAAATGGAAACAAAAAAAATCATATCCCAAGATTTTCTCTTGATTTCCCGAGATCTCCTGATTCTTCGACAATTATAATGCAAAATGATTGGTATTTTGCAAGTTTAAAATTTTTCATTTGTAATGGAAGATCCATGTTGCAGGAAAATCGGGTTCATTTTTGAATTACTTCTATGTGTTCCTTTAAAACAAGCTATCCTGCCAAAATGGAAAATTTTGTTTCAAAAAGTGTATTTTTGTTTGGTTTTAAATTCTCTATGTGAAAAAAAAAACACAATTATAATCCCAACAAGAAAGGCGTGAGCAATAAGTGAAAGCAAAAAGTGAAACCAAGCATACCAGTACTTGAACCTAATTTATAGTGATAGCGGCCAAACCTTTCAAAGCATCCTTTCTGGTTATGTTTTAATGGCTTCCTCCACTTATCTTGAAATGATGAACCCAGTTTTCAATGTAGAAAGTGCCTTTTGGCTTCATTTGAAGAGCAATTTGCTATTTGTACACGGTTATCGACATAACCCATTTTAAATAAAAGTTGGATTGATTCCAATGTACAAAATGCACATTTAGTTTTTCGCAGAGGGTTTATAAAATATTTTCGGGCTTTTATGGAATGCAAATAGATATGGAAACCATAAAAGATGAGGCCATATTTGCAAGGATTTGAAACATTGGTTATGTTTTTGAGAAGGTTTTAAAGACTGGGTAGTTACAATAAATCCAATAGGATTGGGCGCTGTGTGGATCATGCATCTTGAGTAATGAATGTAATGAATTTTAGTAATGTCTGTACTACTCACACTTTGTTTATCTTCTGAAAGATAATTTCAGTTAACTCCTTCACTTTGAACAGGATGGCAATTTTATGGTTGGCTGCCTCGGTTTTCCACAGGTTCTTTCATTCTCTGCCACACTTTTAATTTAAGTAAATAGTACTAATGCCTGTATGGAGTTTTGTTTTGGGGTGGGGGGGTGGTGTTTGACTACACTCACACTGTCACTTCTAATTTAGTTGCAGGGACATTACTTGCACACTCACTCTGTTTACAGGGCTATAGAAGATATTAGGAAAATAGAGTTCGTGATCGCTTACTAGAAAGATTCCATCAATTCATTCTACCGAGGCAATCTGTTGGGTTTATACTTAAACATCTAAATCTTGGTAGATGGACACAACTACTATCTGCTTCATTAATATCTATGGGGTTTTCTTGGAAACTCCTCGCAGTTGAGAATGGCACTGTAATACCCTATTGTTTTACCAACTCAAGAATCCTTTAAATGATTTTGCAGGACCGTATAACCTTTTGATGCTATTGTCATGCTAGAATCAAGAAGAAAACAGAAGAATCTTTGTATAAACAATTAGGATACCCCAGTAATTAAGTTACGTGAAAATGATATTGCACTAAGATTAGTACTCTTTGTTCTGAGGTTACATATGTACGGTCATATTGCCCTTGACCCAATTTTTTCTGTGCAAATACAGTGTAGGAATGTTGTATGGCTTCCTGGGTCAGTATCAGAAGCAGTTGTGACAGCCAATATTTGCAATTCTTGCAGTCCAGGTTTTTGTCAATCTAATGCATTTGGCTTTAGGAGTGGAAACTGGAAATTGTTGTTTGAAATATCTCATGTCTAGCTTAAACCTGAGACTTTTAGAGTAAGGGGATGTATCTGTGGTGTGGCTATCTTCGTGTAATCCAAGTATTGTTTCCTCGTACAGCAGACGAAACTGCCTAACCTGGTTGTCATAGAAAAGTGAATGTTTCCATATGCATTGTTTTTACTATTTTGTTTACTATGGTCAACTCTAGCTATGGAAAAAGGAAAGAAGAAACCTTATTTTCTCTATCTATACAGTACCTTGAACGAAGATACATCGCTAGAGCAGAGTTTTCCTTCTTTTGGTAGCACCTGCTCTAGGTGCCCTGAAAATTACAACCGAAAAGGACCTTTTTTATTGGCTATTTTTTTTTTACTCCCGGATATTGTTACAAATGCCGAGGAAGGCCTGATATCTATGTATTTTAGAACTTTCATTGGATCTTGGTTGTTAATCCTCAATTGTTTGCATGAGAATCTTCTTCATGGTTTTGGTGATTGCTTTGCATTTTTCATAAGTAACATATTGTTCACTATTTTCTTTTTACTAACTACGAATGTTATTTGTCATATTTAAAAATTCTGTAGGTCCTGTCTATATGATTCAGTTTAAGTTTCGGCGGTTGGAAATTCCTCCAAACTACAGTGTCGACCATCTAGGTATGTGCTTTTGTCCTGCAAAGTCAGGGAATGCCGTTACAAACTCGAACCAACTTGTGCCCATATTTAAAAAATTACAGCTTGTGTTTTATTCTTCATCTTACTGGAAGCTCTCTTTTTAAAGTTTTTAAAGAGTTTGTGTTTTTGTAGAAAGATTTTTTTGCCACTAATAGTGAGGCCTGTGGCAGCAGCCATCTGGCTTTTGAAACCTCACCATTTCATTAGGCCCAAAGAATTGTCAATAAGCTACCTTACCTATGTAGGCAATGCTTCTATGATATTCATTGATCGGTTCTCTTTCCATTACCATGCTGCTTTTTTATGTCTGCCAATAATATTTACAGGCCTTTCCCTTGTCAGATCATCTAGTTGGCTTCCTTTAGCTATAAGACTCTATCTATTTATGTGATAACTGGTGATGTTATCTCTCGACCTTTTGTTCCCCGTACTTGTTTCTGTAGCTAGATTTAGTTAACAATGTTGAATTAGTATCCCACATTGCTTGATGACAGGTACTAAATGCTCTTTATATTCATATAGTCTCCCTCCACCTATAAGCTTAAGCTTTTGGGTTAAACTTTCTAACATGGCATCAGAGCCAGTACTTACCCTTTCACGAATGTGCATGGTGAATGCACGTTATCAAAATTCCACGTGCCGCTCGTAATCCGGCTTGCATGTGAGAGGGGATGTTGAAGTAGTATTCTACATTGCTTGATAACGGGTCCTAAATGCTCTTTATATTCATGTAACCTCTCTCCACCTATAAGTTTAAACTTTTGGGTTGGATTTTCTAATAAATAGAAATATAATTGTATGTCGTCTCCTTTTACTTACTTGGGGAAGATTCATTTTGAGTTTTCTATTTGGCTAAATGGAAATTTACTTTGAAATTCTATCAGGATGCATTGGTGGATGTGATGACACTCTCCAACAGTTGACAGAAATATGTGGAACGGGGTCTCGTATGTCAGGTTGGTAAAGTTTTTTTTTTTTCGCAGAAGTCAGACTTTGCTGAAATTGAAAAAAGGATAAAAATGGTGCTTTGGAAAATACTCTTACTATATCATGCCATGCCGCCCATGGGCTTTCCTAATCATGGTATAAATTTATGTTTTTGAAGTAGATGATTGATTTAAAAAATCGATAAATGGTAGTTAAATTATCTAATAACTGTAATTTACTTTTCAATATTTTGTTTATGTATCTTTCATTTATGTGTGTGTTTTTTTTGGCTTACTTTTATATGGCTTGCCTTTTGTTTTGTGTAATGTAATTTATATTCATCTGTCTTAACTGTACTTTTCATGTTTTAATTTATAATTTATTTATTCTTACGTGGCTTAACTTTTATAAGAAGTTTGCTTAAGTTTGGTTAGTTCTTAGAAGAATATGTTTGGTTCTTTGATTCTAAGAGACACCTCTTGTTGGTACACTTACATTAGCAAGAGTTGTAAAAAACACATTCTATTATTTTGCTGTTCCAAATAGTGCATGCCCTTGAATTGTTTAAGAGACTCTTCTTACTAACACACTTCCCTAGTGAGGGTATAATGAGGGGACAGAATTTATCATTATCACTGGTTGTTTTGACTACTTGGTTTCTGATTTTACATCGTGGATCTCTTTGTTAACATCAATTTGAAATTTGTCAAAGATTTGTGTGCATGTGTAGGTTCAAAATGGTAATTACTGTCAATTCACTTTTTGAAAGAAGACTTTGGTTTGTAAAGATAGTCTGTATCTCTCTCTTCTCTGCTTCACTTGTATGATGTAATTCTGAATCTGGTAATGTAAAATTTTCTCAAGTAATAGGTGCAGTCATGGAATTTCCTACCTCAAGATTAGCTATCTCATCACTTTTGCAGTTTTCTTCTTGCATGAAAAGGAAGAATTAAGAAAAG
>JAGVVM010010124.1:0-11902 GCA_019149425.1 Psidium friedrichsthalianum | reverse complement strand
TCATTTTGCAATAATGTGCTGCTAATATAGGTAATAGCATTGGCAACTTGTCCCCCTCTTAAACAGTACTGTGAGCATGTTGGATAGGAAAAAAACATTGGTCAGCATTTCCTGGCTCCATTCATCGAGATGCGTGGCATCTTTCATATGTAATCATTATTGGATAAGAGTGACAGAGGAGATGATCAATTAAAGTAGGAAGGAACATTTATTCTGTGATGTCCGTTAGTTAAAAAGTCAGAGAACTATGTTTCATTATCCCTATGCTCTAAACAATTCTTCACGTTTCAGATTCCGTCTCTTTCATAATACTGATTGTTGAACGCAGATTTTACTCAGAACCACAAGTTTTTTAATTATCTCTTGTTCTTCCTTAGCTGCATACCTAAGGGGCCTTTCATCAGTTATTTTAGGTCCTGTCATTATCTATCATTCCAATATCTGAATCTTCACTACTCCTCGCGATTTGTAGCTCTAATTTTGTCTAAGCATTAGCTGATCCAATGTGGTATAAACTCCCTTTTTATGTGTCATCTTTTCTTCCGTTAATTGAATGGTTTCATGTACTTTGTTACTCTATGGTATATTTTTTACTAGTGAACACGCCCGTTACTTACCTTGCCGGTCAATACATCAGAGTGTAGAAATGGAGCTCTGATGAAGCAAAAGTTTGGAGAAGCCTTAGAGTCCCACTGGCTGAAATGGTTCGTGAATTTATTTTCTGCAGTCATTGCAATACTGCTGAGCTTTTCTTTGGAGTTCCAATCCTGGTTTTCTGCTTACCCTCTGCATCTTCTGCTTCGTCCAATATACATTTCTGTATTTCTGTTACTTGATGAATCAAGGTTTGTTATGGAATTATGTAATATAGATAACTAGGAGTAACAATTTTATGTTTTTCCCTACTACCTTTCAGCAGAACTGAGGTAGGAGAAATGAAGGACATACATTTATCAATATGCTTGGTAGATGATGAATATGGTTCTAGCCAAAAAGGGAAACAACCTGTGGGTGATCGAGAGATGCTTTTTACCTCTTACATTTAATTTCCGTGGAGCTTCTAAATACTTCCATGAAAGGTGGTACATGAAATTGATTCAGTTTCATTAGTCTTCTGAACTTGGATTGGGTCGAAGTCTTACTAATTTTAGGGCTATCTCTTCTGCGATACATCTCTTCTGCTGATAGATAAATGATAGAAATCTCTATTGCCATACATCATTCATATGAGTGCTACAGACTGCTGGGTAGACATAGAGAGCCGAAAGTGTCTTCTCCTCTGCCCTAATCAAATACTAGAGATGAATTATTAGTTTAGTCCCTGTCGGGTTTTGTAATATCGTCGCTGATCCTGCTTTGAGGCCTTCGTTAATTTTAAATCCTACTTAAAAGTCTCTTAAAGTATCTTCTCCATCAAAGTTGTTTTTAAGTATATGATGCCTTTGCTTTTATGGTGTTTGTATAATGATTGCATGATAGGAATTTTTTATGGGTAACAGAGTATTTTTTTTTTAGGCCAACAGAAGATCAAGTGGATACTCAAACCAAGAACAAACTTTGTTCAGCAGCTGACAGTGTTAAGCTGAGCGTGAGGGTAAGAGAGAGTTGGCTGATTGATACAACTGTCAGACGAGGAAAATCCATGTTGTCTGCTGGAGCTGAGAATCAATAGCCAGTGAGAATGGGGCCTCTTGTCATCAAGCAGAAGTCAAGCCTCTGATTCTTTTTGGGATGTTGACATCACTTTTCTGGATGATCGTGGTTTATAGCTGCTATACAACATATTGCAGAGACAGCAAAGGGTCCTTTAATTCTGACCAGTAGCAGTAAGAAATATGGCTGTTTGGCAAAATTTTGTTCCTACTTGGCAAGTATTAATTTGCATCACTTTATTGACTTGAATTCTGTGCTTTATCCTAGACCGCAATCTTCTCCTGCCTGATAATATGGAAAGGTTAGAGAAATGTTTTCACTGCACCTTCTCTGATGGAATTGCTTGCCATGTCAATATGGTACCCCTCTCCTGTACTCTAAGCTCTTTCTTTTACACCTTATTTAGATTCTATTACCAAGTGAAACTTGTTTCTTTTTCTTTAGGTTGTGGTGCAGAGAAAATGAGATTCAGCCTCATTTAGTAGAAAAGCGTATTGGATGCTTTGAGGGAGATATTCGGAAACCATTATGAATCTCCATTCTGGTGCCAGGGTAACGAAGATCGAGGTCAGTTCCTGGACAAATCTAGCTGCCTTCGCATTTTGGATGCTTTGTTATATTAGCGAGGCGCTTGATTTTGACAAGTTAAATGTCTAGCATTTGGTTCAGAAAATGTAACTGGGACCTTGAGCCTATGCTTGGGTATGATTTGAATATATGGTCCTTATACATGGATTTTCTCAATTGTGGACAATTTAGTTCACGAGCAGCTTCTTATTTTGAGATGGAAGCAGACAGCCCATGCATGAAGATCAGGGATGTCGGTTTGTACATTGATAGGCTAGTTAACTTTTGAAGTTGAGTCATCGAGTGAGGAATGGCATGTCATAGGATTATTGTCATCTTTCTACTTTTCGATGGCCTTATTGTTGTTGTTGTTGTTGAGTAGGAGGAGGAGGCGAAGATGTGGCTGTTTATTGAGGAAGTATTAGGTTTGTAATTGTCTAACACAACAACTTCGAGTACAAAGGCACTAGAGACGATAGAATTTAAGATGTAGAGTTTAAAGAGAGAAATTGGGAAACGTATCGAACGTACGTTACAGATAACTATACCAATCTAACATACTATGATTTCCAGGTGCTGATGCCAGGGAACATATGGTTCCAGTCTTGTTTGATCTCGAATCTGGCCATAGGATACTACCAAAATTATGCCTGGGATTTTCCCTCTGAATTGTGTGAAGTAATTGAGAAGGAAACCAGCAAATCATTGTCTACATTGCAAGACAATTATTTCCTATTGGGGATGATTGATGAACATATTGAGGACAAGGAAGTTCACTGTCTCAAAGAATGGATCAGAATGAATAGATTTGCGAGCCAAGAAGGAAGCCATGTTAAGGAGAAACTGTTCTATATATGATTATGAGAGTTGACAATTCATTTCACTACTGTTGGTGACCTTTCGGGCAACCCGGAACTCCTGTTGCGTCCTCCCGACAAAAAAGGCCGAAGAACTCGATATTGTTCTGTCTTCAGATTCTGAAGATGAAACTTTTAATCATGGATATGTTATGCCAATGCATGAGGAATCTCCCAGGTCAACAGTGGGGCTCCCGCTCAGGAGAGAGAAATACAGAATTGCTTTGCCCCCTTTAGTGAAAAACAATGTCAATGCGAAGGAGGAGAAGTTGGAAACTGCCTTTTGCCTTGTTCAAACAGGGACATTAACTTACAGAGTATTGACCCATGCAAAATCACTGGATGAGTCATGTTTCCCTGAATCATCGTATGTTCCTGAGACAGAAATAGATGATGGAATGGAGCTGTCATCCAGAAATTTTTCTTGTCGTGGTGGTGAGCCTTATTTTGACACTGGGGTTGGCATCTGATGTATCTCCAGTTAAGAATGGATTTTCTGTGAAGCCATTGTCCAGGTTACGGAGACTTTCAGATATGTTGGCCACAGATGTGATATGACGGAAGACTCTTCACATGGTATTGGTGAAGATTCTCAGGTGGGTAATGTGGAAGCTGTCTATAGAGGATACCAGCCAATGGATGAGTGCAGCCGTGTGGACTTTAATGCCAGCCACAGACGTCAGGCTGGGATTAAGATAGAATCTAATTTAGTTCAAGAATCATGGGAAAGGCTGCGTGACCAATTAAAAAACCATGTTACCAAGGATGAGAAAGATGCTTCTCAAATGATACAATTGCCAGCAGAATGAGCAATCTAATTTCAGAAGCTGATTTGTTTACATAATAATTGCCAATCGGTAATAGAGGTAAGTTCTATTTTTAACTGTTAACTGAATTTCAAATTCTCTATTATGGTGCATTTTCACTTCATTTGCCCGATAAGTAATTTTGCAGGATTATCTATATCCAACAATGGTTATTGCCGAGGAACCTGTGTCCTTTTTTAGTCGATACAATGAGCAATGGCAGATGACATCCACAATTGTCCAGCATGGATTGTGTTCTTTCGCTAAAGATATACCTACTGTTGGGTCTGAAAACATGTACCAGAATGGGGTGGATTTAGCTTCTGAAATGTTAGCTTTGACGACTAAACAGATGGCAGTTGCTAAGCTTATTATCCAGGATATGCAAGGACGTAAGATTCAGATGCTGTCATTGATACTCCAGATATTGATGTATCCAGAAGGTGTGGAGCTCTTACTCTCTATTACTCATGTTCTCGTCATATTTATGATGCTCTAGCAAATAGAACATGAGTCAGTCGACATTGCATGAACATTGTACTACATGACCTTAATATCCCCTTTTAATTGTTTGAGTCGAATAATCATTTAACTCATTTCCCCGTCCGGCACACACCTTTCCACGACAACAGTTCTCTATTACTTTTTCCCTTTTCCTCAAACATCAAATAAATAAGCATCGCAAATTGACAGTGAGCTGAAATTAAGTAGGCCTTTGGTGGTGCGAACCATAATTTGTATGATGGCAATCTCAGTAAAATATGATTCTGAATTGGAAATCTGTCTTGATGGGATTTTTCGTTCTTTTAAGTGGAATCAGACGCCTCAGGTGAATGATTCACACGATGAATGTCCAGACCATTTGAAATAGGTTGGGAAAAAATTGCATATCAGTGTGATGTGTCTTTGAAATATGAGGTCTTGCTTCTATGTTGTATCTCAAATTTGATTTTACATTCATGACGTGTTGATTAATTGTTGATCCAGTTATGTCCTCAAGCATCATTTTCCTATTGGAATGTTGGGGCATTGATTCAGTGAACTTCTTGCAATATCCGATCATTAGACTTAGGTGCAAGACTTGTTTAAGTCCTTGCCAAACTTGACTCTTTCTTTTTGTTTGTTGCAGGAAAACAAGGGCATCCCTTTTTGAAGTCATAGAGTCCATGGGTCCGTCAAAACTGGTACTTGTATTTGAGGATCATGCTTTTATGACTATCTTTCGTCTCTAGGGAAAATTTCAAAAGCAGAAACTGCTCGTTTGTCTGGAGGCATCGACAAGAAGAGGCGAAGGTATCTTTCAGTGTTGAATTTGCATTACCATAAACCTGCATTCTAATTTAATAACTCAGCAGTTCCTTCACTATGATGTCTTAAGTGAAAAATCGTGTTATTTTGCAGGGGGCAGACTTCCCGCCACTACTTGAGCAATCGCACATTCATGTTGTCTCCTGAAGACATTTCCTTGTTGCAGAGATGTACTCTTTTGGAAATAGTAACACCCAAAGTAATGGATATTGGTTTTAGGTAGATTATTTGCCCCATTTGATCGATGGAGAAACAACCAGAGGAACTTTCCCTCCTCATATTGGTCAATATATGTGCTGGCTCGGTGGCGTCTCTCAGGTGCAGTAGCTTGTGTTTCAAAAACACTTAGCAGCATGGGGACATTTGCCTCCAAAGTCCTGGTGGGAATAAATCTTGGTGAGGACCCGGCCGCTGGTCAGGATGCTCAAACTGGTTCGCCTAAGGTACGTCAGGAAGTGTGCTCTAGGACAAAAACTTCTGGACTGCAGTCAAAACAGGAAACAGTAACTTCCGGATTGGCTTCAAGAACAGAACAGAAGCCGCCGTAATGGATCTGCCTCAACTGCTTGTATTTATTACTGGAGGGGCCGTGAAATGATATCAAGCTTGTGCAGGAGAAGAATAAGAATTTGTAGCCTGCGCAGTTTACTTAAGACACGGGATACAAATGCGTCGCATTTGCTCGCTGTAGATCTTCAAAATGCTATTGCATTCAGAGGAAGAGACAACTATTGGCGAGAGGAAGTAGAGATCTAATCATACACACTTTGAAATCTTTGGCGTGGCCCCGTGTTGGGGGGACTAACATGATTCGTTCTCCTTATTTTGAAGAGGATGGACGATGTGGTACTTATTAAAAACTCATTCTTCATGCAAGTTCTGATACTTCCCAAGGAAAAGTGAACATAATGATAGGAAAAGTTCTGAGTCATATTTTCCTTCGTTCTCTTTTTTGCCAAGGAAATGTCAACATGCAGACTTAATGATTTTTTTTTTTTTTTGACGGTGATGTCACGTAACCTATTAATCAAGAGATTGATAGATTAAAGTTCCTCTAGGGAGAGATGGAGGGGATATCTTTCAATTACAAATGATTTTCTCTATATAATGAAAGGAAAGCCAACATATGTTTTCAGTCTCGAGCTTTTCTTGATAAATACTAGGAAAAGTCGTTAATCGCAATGGTATAGTACCTATCGTTATTTGGTGAATTTAATCCTTTTTCATCTCATGAAAATCCAAATCCATCTTCCTCCATTGGCCGTGACTAATCCATCTCCTCCGTAATTGTCTTCGGTGAGTAGTAATTTGTTTTTGTTTTTGGTCCAAGAATAGTAATTGTTCGTTACTTATTATTTCGTAATGTTTCTTCCGAGATGTAGAGACGTAATGTTTCGCAAAATTATAATCTACCCAAATAAATCGTAAATTTCTTTTTCCTATTATAACTAAGCCACCTAATCGGTCGTGACGTTACTACTGCATTGGTAATATCCCACTAATAATTATCCAAGTAACTCACCTTTGATTGTCATAAGTTCAATGAGTCATCAATTTTCCACAAGAACCGTTAATATAATAAAAAAAAAAGTTAATACCACGAAATACTCCAAACTTGTTCACATATGAAAAATTTACCCAAATTATTTTTTATCATAAAAACCTCAAAATGATACATTTATAATAAATTATCTCAATTGATACATTTGCGACAAATTTATCTTCGTTAATTTTTTTGTTAAATTTTACCATCAAATTATTAAGTTAAGTGACACGTGACAATGACAAGTATACTAGTTTTGGGTTTTACTATTTGTTTGTCACAAATGCATCAATTTGAGATTTTTTGTGATATTAACCAAATTTAAAAAAAAATTAAACAAAAAGTAATATGTCGCATATAACCGATTTGAGATTTTAATAGTCAAAAAATTTAGCTTGGGATAAATTCGTCAAAAGTGTACCGATTTGAGATTTTGATGATGTAAAACTGTCATATGTGTATCAGTTTAATATTTTTTGTGAAAAAAATAATAGTTTTGGATAAATTTATAACAGGCGTACCTTTTTGACTTTTTTCGTGGTATTGCTCTTAGAAGAAACAGCAGGTATCTTTTCTCCATGACTAGTAAAATCACCTGGTGGAGGCGTATTTTCCTTATCACATGCTCGTAAATTGTTCACCCCTTGAAGGCATTAATTATCCTTAATAAAATACAATTTTTTTTACCGTGAGTCCGTCTCTTTCTCGGAAATCCATACATTATGACTGAAAATCGTGTTTTTTTAGATGACCGTCCCATATCTGAGATAGATCGACGGTCTCTTTTTTAAATCCGATTTAATCTAAGGCCCATGCAAGCTCTGAGACCGTTCCCGTAAATCCAACGAGGAATCATGAAAGCATGGAGGGCGATGAACCGTCGATGCGCAAAAAACATTCTCTCTTCTCTCCTCTCTCTCTCTCTCAGTCGCAGATTGAGAGGAGTCATCTCTCTGATCGCGCTCACAGGTTGGACTCTCTCCCTACCAGTGTTCCGGTTCCCATCTTTTGTTCAAAGATTTTCTTTTTCGTTTAACTCGCGCGTTTTAATTCTTGAAAAAGTTGAAAATTTCTGGGCTGAGCTGCGATTTAGAGCGTATTCGAGCCCGAGCCATCGCGGAATCCGTATAGGTAGTACGGTAGAATGGTTTGGGTCAGAGTTTGTGGATGGGTGGGGGCCGGCTGGGGCGGCTCTTGTAATGAATCGCTGGCCGCCTCGTGTTTGCGTCTATTTAAACAATCATTTTCCTTTGCGAGCTTATTATTTTCTGTCGTCTGTATGAATGGGTCGCTGTCTTGATCTGTCCTCGAAGTTACCACAGAATCTGTGCCCGGGTTGTTGCCCTTTTGCGCGCCTTTTTCACCATCTCTGTTGAGCTGTTTGAATCGAGTTCAAGTACTTAATTGGGAATCACTGTAGCGATCTTTGGAACTTGTCTTTGAAGAGTTCGTGGGGGAAAACTCCCGCACTAGTTTGAAAATTGGAGGTATGGGATTTGGACCGATCCTGTATGGAGAAGCAAATTTCCAGTTCTTGACTGCCTTGGTTATTGTGTATCTTTAGTTGCATGGCCTCCCTTTAAGAAGTCATAGCGGCTGTGGTGGTTTCTGTGCTTATGAGGAATTAGATTGTAAATTGTGGCTGTTACAGGCTCTCTCCACGGTTGAACATTTGGGTTTTTCTTCTTTTCTCATTTTGATTTATGGGTGGTCTGTTGCAGCTCGATAGCTAGTCATCTTGACCTTTTCCATGCGAAAGTATCTCCTCTGTCCCGCATGTGTTCAGAATTTAGACCTGAGCCGACGAAAGCGTTCTTTGAAAAGACACCAGGGTAATTTAAAATGTGATACATATGGTCGATGATGGGAACGATGGATTTCTCTAGTTTTTGTTTATGCTGTAGCTTTTCCTTAACCAATTGAATGCCTGAACTAAGTACCCAGCTGTTAATTTCAAGTTTATTGTCTGTCGAGCGCCTCCTCACTGCTGTTGTTGTCGGAACCTGCAAAAATGTCTTTGAGAGTTGCCCAAATCCCCACAAGGTGAGCTCTCACCCTGAATTTTATGAGCATGTGACGATTCATTTGCTTTAGTTGATGCCTTGCTGCTGACCGCACTAATCTGTTGGAGCAGCAAACCAACTGTCTGCCCTTTGAATTGGGTGTTTGAAGTGGTATATGTTATTACTTTTCTCTAGCACTAAATGCTCGACAGCAGTTCCTGGGGAGTACACTGTTCGCCACAGACACTCAATCATGATGCAGTGAGCGTTACCCGTGAAACATTGCAAAGCCACAAATGTTCATAGGGCCGATTGTGATAGCCACTGATCTCGCATCAGATTAGACACCCGTCTGGCTCTTTGGTGATGTAATTTGTTTGGTGAACCCGCCTTATGTTCTAAACCAACTCCTGAAGACCGAAGTGGGCCCGTCAGGCATTACCTCCGCGTGGGCAGGGGCATTGATGTCGAACTGTGATCGACAGAATTTGCCCGTCGTGGATAAACTTTGTCCAGATAGAGGTTGGTGTATATGGTCACTCTCAGACCACCACAATCCATTGCAGATATGCCGCCAAATGAAAGCGAGAGGTATCCTCTAGATAGTCGTTCAGAGGTCAACAGAAGAAAAGTCTTTCACAATCATTAAGTTCTGGCAAGATCGGATGATCAGACGTGTAAAAGGGAATTGCGACGTCGAAGAGACAGCTGGGTGGTAAGGTCATGGATTTCTGTACTCTCAAAATTCATCGTTTGCCGTCTGGGAAAAAATTGAAAGCATGACTGACCCTGCTACTGTATAATGGGGTCCTCGTCAATTATCTGTGTTGTATAATATCTGTTGGGGGTAACTCACATATTGTCGATAGTTTGAGAATGTAGGCTTTAAATTCCCTTCTTTATTTAACTAGGGTTTTATTGGGAGAGAGCTCTTTTAGTTCCCACTCTTGTCCGTAGGCATTGCTGCCCTTCTTTCTTTGTTTAATTTTGTTGTGCAAATTAATCGAATTAGCTGGCTCTTTATGTTATGATCCTTCTGTAGTCCTGGTATAAGTTGGATCTGCCCGGCTTTATTTCCAGCCTAAAACTCTAATCAAGCCACTGATCACGCTCCCCACCAAGCATATTCCGAGTTGGAGTCGTCCAACGCTAAGTTCACGTTTCGTTTAACGGTGGAACATGACACCAACTCGAGACTTTTTGTATGGTCAGAAATTATCAAGCAAGAAGCAGGCAAACGCTAACCTTGTCGATAAAAACTGGCTGAAAAGAAAGATTATTTGGGAATAAAAGCGCAATGCAAATTAAGGCATGGCGAAAAATTACAAAAAATGTTTTAACCTATTGCAAATTAATTCCAATTTTTAAATTTCAAACCTTTGTTATTTTATCAAGTGGGTTTTAATCTTTTTGTATTTGTGTCAGTTCAATCTATCGGGTTGACATGACAATTTTTGATAGGTTTATAGTTTATTTTAGATTTTTTTTTTAAGTTTTTTCTTTTTTGTCTTTCTTTTTCTTTTATTTTGTTCTCAAAGGCGGATGGACTGAATTATCACAATATAAAAAGATTTAGAAACTCAATTAAAATAATATATATAGGGAAAATTGTTAAAAAAGAATCCTAAATCTATTGCACTTTGCTAAATCTTTCACTTTGTCATTTAGAGTCCTAAAACCTTGTTTTTTTCACCGACTCAATCTTAAGCCTTTTCGTAATTCTGCTATTCATTCCATCCGGCGAATTTTTCGCGGTCGGTGTTGACATCGACACCAGCTAACCAGTGACCTACTATTTTAAATTTTTTTAATTCTTATTTTTTAAAAAAAATCTTTTCTTTTTTTTCCTCCTCCATCTTCTTCCTCTGCTTCAATTCCATCTTCCTTTGCTTCCCCGGCATCTGTCTTCCTCAGCTCTATAACAGACTAGAGGACACCCGGCAGCCTTGTCCGGCCTTGATATGGCCAAGCAGCCCGACTCACCATAGGCTCGGTGAGGCCAGAGCCTCAAGGACGATCAGGCGAGGCTCGCCTTACCAACCCAGATTCAGGCGATGAGGAGCATTTGGTCTATTGCCGTTGTTGGTTCGAGCCTAAACTCATTGTGGCAGGACAAGACCAAGTCTCACACGGGCCGGCGAGGCTTGCCTCGCCAACCCCAAATCTGGGCAAAGGTCAAGTCCTCGCCAGCTCAGATTTGGTGAGATAACCCTATTGATGCCCAACCATGGCAGGCTCGGGACGAGCAATCGAGAAGAGTGATGTACAAATGGGACATTGGCGAAGGCTTGCCCTCATCTTCGCAAATCCATAGTCTTCGACCACTTCTACACTGGGAAATCCATCTACTTCCTACCCTGGCAATGGACCAGAGGCTCCTCCCAACGCCAATCTGGGTTTTGCAAGGCAGCCTTGCGCCGACCCCCCGTTCACGAGGCCTCGCCTTTGGTTGGCGAAGGAAGAGATGGGCGGGAGGAAGAAGGAAAAAGAAAAGAAAAAAAGAAATAAATATTTTTAAAACATATTAATATTCAAAAATATTAAAATTATTAGGTTCGCTGATTGCCGGTGTCCACGTCAGCACCGCCAACAAAAATTCACACCAGATAGACATTAATTGACTAATTACAAAAGGTTAGGACTAAATCAGTGGAAAAAAAAACTTAGGATTGAATTGACGTAATATAAAAGATTTAAGACTACATTGGTAAAATTAAAGGTTTAAGACTGAATCGACAAAGTGCAATAAATTTATGATTTTTTGACAATTTTCCACATACATACCTATATATATCTATATATATATATATATATTATATTAAATGAATTGACATAGTTACAATAAGTTCATGGATTTTTTTTATAATTACGCAATATATCACTTCCAAAGCATGTATTTTCTTTTTCCTTTTCTAAAGAAATCCTAACTTGAGATAGCATATTGGATTAATTACTGAAGCAAAGAGGATCAGCGCGTGCACCAGGTACGAGGAGCGAAGCGGGGAGGGGAGGGCGGGAGGACGAAGGGGAGGGGGAGGAGAGAGGGGCAAGGCGGGGTGAGCAGAGAGAGCGAGAGGGGGGGAGAAGGGAAAGGGGGAGGGGGGGGAGGAGGAGGGGAAGAGGAGGAGGGAAGGAGGGGGAGATACAAAAAAAAAAAAAAAAAAA
>JAGVVM010010122.1:0-10903 GCA_019149425.1 Psidium friedrichsthalianum | reverse complement strand
TGTATATGTTTGGGCTTCGCACTTGCATCAACTCCAGTAGAAATCCCAGCTTCTTCTTGACGAACGCCTGGTTTGCTTCGTTGAGGTCATCCCACCAAGCCGAAGCTCATCCTTGGGGACGGGGATCACCTGGATGTCTCTTTTTCCCATCGAGTTCTAAAAGCTAAAGATGATATTTTGAAAAATCAATTGGCATGGATTACTAAAAAAAATGCAAATTGCATAATGCAAATGCTATGAGTGATGCATGGAATCCCTCAATTGCATATTTCTACTTGGGTGAAAGAAAGATTAGAGTCTCTTACTCGACTTAGATGTGATCGAATAAGAGGTCTAATTGATATTTCACCTCAAGAGAATTATGTACTCGAGGAGGGTCATTCAAGTGATTAAAAGAAATGCCAACCTCACATTCCATTGATTAGAGCGAAACCAGAAAGCATACAACTGATAAAGATCCCTAGTACATGCGTATCTAAGGGAAAGGATAGAGTAGGGACACTGGCGAAGGGACCCTATACATGATATCTAAACACTTGAAAGTAGAGCTGGAAGTAAAAACCAATGGAATGTGATACTATCATCGTAAGAGAAAAGGCCTTTCAGGCTTGGTCTTCAAGGCTCCAACTCCGAATGTGCCTGACCAACAGGTAGTGCCTTAGCGCTCTCTTCCGCTATGAGTTTCTTCTTTAAGGCTATGCGCTTCGGGCGATTTCTAATAGCTGGACGATGCCCTTTCTTCTCCCAAGGTGCTGACATCGGCCTGTTTTCCTTGGCAATGCGTTCCTCCTTCAGACGGCGACGCCTTTCCCTAGCCCGACTGTTGCGGATCTGCCTTGAGTCTCGCGGTAGGATTCCAAGAATTTCTCTGTATCCCTTTTTAGTTGGATATTGTCTATGTGGAAGGTGGTGTGGCAATCTTCCGGTGGCCCTAAATTCCTTCCAGTGAGCTCTCGTCCGTGCAGGAATCGGGTGAGATGAAACCTAATATTGGGGGTAGGCCATACCACCTTCTTCTTGTGGCGAAAAAGTTCGAAGTCCGAAGCAACGACACGAGACATTGACAATCTATCCTAAAGTTAGCACTAAATTTAATCACTTGAATGAGAATGTAATGATATGCTTGATGAAAAGAAACGTGATCATGCGTAAGTCGTGAGTAATTGAACGCGTACAAATAGAGAAAAGTAGTGGATACGAGAAAGGAATAAACTTACCAACCGTACTCGAAGCAAGGTTTTATGTTTGGTTTTAGGTATACCAACCGTCCACAGACATGCGCATGAGACAAGTGAGGGTCGAACTCTAAAAATCAAAAGCGCAGGTATGGAACCTATGGCCAAGGCTCCCACAATCCAGATGAAGCAGATTCCCCTCCAAGAGCACTCGCCCAAGAGGGTTGGAGATTGCCAATCAGGATAGTGAGCGGGAACGATACGAGAGTCTCGAGTGCCATCAAACACAAGATTCTTTCGTACCCTTTCCCTATCTAAGGTAATCCTAAAGGGTGGTTGCAATCAGGGTTTGACCGCGAGTGTGTGCAAAGTGTCGTGATCGCCAGATATGCAAGACATGCACAACAGTTTATATCAAAACACCGCTTCTATAATCACATTCATAATCACACCTTCCAAACTCCAACCTGCAGAAAACAACGTCAACAAACACTCCACCCCTTATTTCTCCCATCTGCAAAAACATTTAACACAATGGTTAGCGTACGTACCTCACCTTCAAGAGCGTCTGCAGAAAAATATGTTAGAAAACACTCAACCTTTTAATCGGCTCAAGTCCTCTAATGGGTTAGAACCAGATCCCCAGTGGAGTCGCCAGTCTGTCGCGACCCGATCTTCGAGAATCGATCGGCTGGTGGTATGCTAAGCTGCCTCTTGAGCGGGCTTAGCTCGGGCCCTCCCAAGCCCATACCAAATCGCGACGGGTTATGGAATTCGGCCTTAGTGTGGTCGGGTGACATGTGATCAGTGTGCATGCCATCGGAGTCGCCACCAACCATTTATTGGAGGGTATGATTGGAAACCCTATCGAGCGATTGGGAGGGATCGTTCGATTCTGCGAAAACCAGAGATTTGGATTCGGGGACTTAGTTACGCCAATATTACTATCAACACCCTTTCGGTACCTATATTGAGTGATTTTCCCATTCTAAGGAGTTTATGCAGGCGAGATTGGGTAAGGTAGGCTTCAAAATCTAAGGGGTTCATGCAAATGGGAGTATCTATCCTATCAATCACAATCATAGAAATAAATGCGCAATCAAGGAATCAATTCAGCGAGAAATTACATCAAATTCAGTCAATACAAGCAAGGGGGAGTCCTAGAAGGCTACGAAACGTACCAATCAGGTTTAAGGGTGATTTGAAATGATTTGGGTCAGATTGACCAGAGGGGCAAAAATGGTCATTTTGGAAGGCTCGGGAAGTCCAAAAATGTGAAATTAGGTCAAACCAGTTGAATGTGGTTTTCTCTAATTTTCACAAATTTTGAGAATTTTTCTGGGTTTTTCTTGATATTTTTTAGAATTTTCTAAGACTTTCTAAGGGCTTTCCTATTTTCGGAACATTTTTTATATTTTCAGGGATTTTTATTTTGATTATTTTCATTTTCCTATTTTGCCAAACATTTTCTATATTTTTTTTAACAAATTTTCCAAATTTTTCTAAATTTCTATGGTTTTTTACTACTATCTTTTCTATTTTTCTACAATTCCCGAATTTTCTTAATTATTTAAACTCTCTTTCTTTATTTATTTTTTATATATATATTTTTTATTTTTACATTTTTTATTTATTATTTTTTTGTTTGTTTTTTATTTATTATTTTTTTAGGATTTTTTTTTGGGACGATTTGCCCTTGAGGGGCAAAATCGTCATTTTGAAAAGATTGGAAAGGAAAATTATCAAAAATAGAATTGGCTAGTTGAAATAGCCCATTTCCTAATTTTTGAGATTTTTGAGAATTTTTTGGAATTTTTTTCGGGACGATTTGCCCATGAGGGGAAAAAATCGTCATTTTGAAAATATTGGGAAGGAAAATCATCAAAAATAGGATTGGCTAGTTGAAATAGCCCATTTCCTAATTTTTGAGATTTTTGAGAATTTTTAGGAATTTTTTCGAGGCGATTTGCCCATGAGGGGCAAAATCGTCATTTTGAAAAGATTGGAAACGAAAATCATCAAAAATAGGATTGGCTAGTTGAAATAGCCCATTTCCTAATTTTTGAGATTTTTGAGAATTTTTGGAATTTTTTAGAATTTTTTTCAATTTTCTAAGGCTTTTTTAGGGATTTTCCGAATTTTCAATTATTTTAATATTTTAAATATTATTTATTCCGAAAATTGTGATCTGGGCTGGGCTTCTAGCCCAACCCTTCTAAATCTGCCAAAAGGGAAAGGGCTTAAGGCCCAAACGAAAATAATAAAAAAAGGGCCCAAATTTTTATTCTAAAGACCAATTATTGACAAATTTTAGGCTAAGCCCACACGCACCAGCCTAAGCACAATATTTAGCCCAAACTAAATCACTCAATCTTCTTAGACAAAAACGTGCACCCCTCCATACTATTCTGCTCACGTTTTTTTTTTATTCTCTTTTTTATTCTTTTTTATTATTTTTTCCTTTTCTCTTTTGATTTGTCTTTTCCTTATTCTCTACTTCCCATTATTACGCATGAAAACAGAACCATCCTTCTGCCTTTTGTCCACCCTTTTTTTATTCTTTCTTTGACTTTTCTTTCCTTCCTTTGTTTTGTTCTTTTCCCATTTTTTATTCTCTTTTTTACTAATACTCACTTTTGCTGGTGCCTCTTCTTCGTGGGTCTTCTTCTCCAGCAAGCCCTACTGTGAATGCCCCTCACCCTTCCAACGTTAATCCCCATCCCTCTTTTGTCTTGTTTTTATTTCTTCATTTATTATTATTGTGGAGCAACATGGCATGACCGGCCGATTCGGCCGTCGGAGAAGACGACCGGAGGGTTGCCGCCGGCCAAACTTTTCCGGCGATCTCGCCGGAAAATTTTGGCCAAAGCCCATATCAGCCGTTTCAAGCTCCCATCTTCACCGAGACCTGTCTAAAACCATTCCAACACTCGTATTTGTCATTCTCAGCTGTTAACAGAGCCTAAAGCTATCTAAAGCTCACCTAAACAGTATCGGCCGAGACCCATTTTCCGACGAATAATCAACCAGCCATTCCTACGCTAAACAAGCCGCGAAAATACCCAATAGCTTCTGAGGAACGTGAAAAGGGTTACCTGGTCGTCTTCAAAGCACAGTTTCGCACTAAACGAGCTCGCGAGCTCGGGTTGACTGAGAGAGGTTTAGGTTCGGGGAGGCTCGATCGGATGTCTCAAGACGAAATCAATGCAAAAAAAAACACGGAAATATGGGGAAGACGAACGCAGGGGGAGTTTGGACTCACAAATGACGAGAATGATACTCAGAAACGGACTAAGAGGGAGTGATCGAACTTGAAGCTCGTCAATGGCGGTTACCTGTTTTGAGGTCTCTGAAGGAGATGAATGAGTCAAGCTTGCTCCCAAGACTGAGACTAAGCTCGGGAAACCGGTGGCGTGGCCTAGGGTGACCTGAAGCGTGCCGATGAGGCCTCGAGAGCTCTCGGCCTTCTTCCTCAAAAATAACCCTCTGCTCTAGAAAAAATCGTCACCCCTCCCCTCCTGCATTCTTTTTTTTTCATTTTCTCTCTCTTATATCCACCTTGCGCTAGAACATTCTGGAATCCCCCATCCCCGTCCTCTCCTTGCTCGGCCAATACAGCTCAGCCCGTCCTTCGTTCGTCCTCTCCTTCGGATAACGGACGCGCGCACTCGTACGTCGAGCATGTGCGCAAGACGCCAAAAGGGAGAGATTCGGTGGCATAGGGCACGACGACGTCGTTCGAGAATGGGCAGAAGAAAACCTAAAAAAAAACGTGCGCGTGTGCTGTGTGAGCTGGGCAAAGGTTGAAGATGATGAATAGTGTCGGGTCATGGGTCGGGTCGGCCCGACCGACGACCCGACCGGCCGAAAAAAGCTAAATTGGGTCAAAAATTGGCCCTTTTACATGAAATGAAGGCCAAAAATGAGTTTCCCAACACGAATACATCTAAGAATGAGGTTTTTATGAAAAATTCTCTTGAAATCGAACAAAAACCCCAAATTTTCAGTTGACCCGAACCTCATTTTGAGCATTTCAAAGCCTAAACGGCGAAATCGGATCAAAATACCCCCACCAATGGATTTATAATGTTGAAAATTATAGGGTAAGGGACTTTTATTTTCATGGGTGCCTCTAGAAAAATTTTAATTTTATTTTTGTTTGTTTGGAGCCAAATTAAAAATAAAAATTCCAATTGAGCCATTTTGTCAAAATTGAGAAATTTCGGGCAGCATTGGACCAAGATAAAAATTTTGGATATTAGAAGGGGATGCCACAACTCATAAAAAGTGAAAGATTAAAATAAAAAGACTCAAATTGCATTTTTTAAGCCCGATTGGAGTTACATTTGTGAAGGAACACATAATTCCAAATTGGATTTTCAATTTATTGGGCCAACATGAAAAGGGATTTAAAATAAAAATACTTGATATTTTTCCCTATTTTTAGGCCACGAAATCTATTTTTCATGATTTTTTTTGGATATTTTCCTAATATATGAAAAATAATAATAATAAGAAAAAAAAACGAAAATTTTCAAAAATTATTTTTTGTTCAAAATTGGTTCCTTAGGCTTGGTCAAGGCTTCCAAAGTTGATTTTTTAATTTTATAAATTTTTATGGATTTTTAATTAATTTCTAAAAAAACATGATTAAAATTCAGGTGTCAACAACGAGCTTGAGAAATTTTTGGGCCTTGGGCCTTGGGCCTTGGACGAAATTTATATTATCAAATGGGCCTTTCTGAATCGTGTCACTAATATTTAAATATGGACTTGAGGATGATGGTTGGGCCAACCACTTGATTGGGCTTGAATTGAATTATTAAGCTTAGGTTGGGCCATATCGACTTGGATTTTAACGTGGGCCTTACGTCCACCTAGGACGACTTGAACACCACCTTAAGAAAGAATGATGATGGGCCAAGGCTTCACTTAAGACTTAAAAATGGGACTAATGGGGCTTCGATGATTCAGGACCCAACTTGATGCATACAGGGCACAGTCCTTAGACCCCGATGATACGAATACGCGTGTATGGCACATGATTGATTTATGTTTACATATTGTCTACACTGTCTAACGTGATGTGCCTAAATGTTAGATTGTCATGCTATGCTGATATGCATGTTCATTTCTGAGAACGCTTGAGTTGTGCCCTACCATGTTTGAGGCGTGTCTGGATGGAAATTGATTGCAAGCATGACATGTGTCACTGAGAGAAGTGACAAGGGGAGTTCGGCCCTAATGCGTGTTTACGCAGGGAAGTTGGAGAGATAAGCGTGTCAACCTAAGGCGTGCCACACGCGGGTTGGGACACGAGTCTGATGCGTGTGAGACGCAGGCTGGATCCAATTGGGACATATGAGGTTGGCAAATTGTACATCTGGTGTTTGCATATTGTTTGAGACATCTGTTGTCTGATTGCTTATTATTTGTTTGCGACCTATGTCCTTCACTATATTATGGGTACTGACAGACCGATCCTTGATCCCTGAACCGTCGTTCGTCATTCGAGAGGGAACCCCGTGTGAGGTGGCTAGTAAACCCTAGACCCTGAGTTAGGGCCGACCTTGCTAGTATACTCTATCCTACGCTAGGATTAGTGGTGAGCTTACTGAGTCCTCGACTCACTGGCGGTGGTTGCCATCTTTTCAGATCCCAGACCCTAGTGATGGATGCACCCCCAGTGCTTTTTGGACTGCCCGTACAGATAAAGACGGAGGTCACCCATACGTGGATGAGGACGCTACACTCTGGCACCGGCAATTGACTACCATATGGGTAGATCAAGGTAGCCCTCTTTTTGTCCCTCATAGGTTCGAGGCATGGATGAGAGAGAGGGAGTTTGTCTTTGAGGGACCCATGCGAGACGTCCCGATACCCGAGGAGGATGACCCTATGCTCATGCGACCTGCTGCTTATGGTGGTGAGGTCGTCGACCCAAAGCCGATGGAGGAGCTTCCGTCACCTAGATGGACGATGATCGACGGCCACGACGAGGGTGACCCCATGGACACCGAGCCAGAGGAGGAGGATGACCCATGGGCAAACTACGACCCAGAGGAGGAGCAGCAGGAGTGACCTCACCTAATATCGAGTATAGGTTGTGAGCGTAGGACTTTTGGACCATAGTCTGTATTTGTTTTGGTAGCCTGTACCTAACGCTCTTGGGTTATTTATGTGTATGTTGTGTTTGGCTATCTTTGGCGACCACTGTTATTACTTCCTTCTACCCCATTATTGTGTGCATATATGTATGGGATTGGCGAATAGCTTCCGCAGGTTCTGTCTGATCGACGCCTTATTTGGTCGCGCTGGGTATCCTGGGCCGTCGCATGTCGTGAACTAGGCGAGCGCGTGACGATAGCGAGTTGTGACGGGATGTCACGAGCCGCAAGGTTCGGAGCGTGACAGCTTGGACCTGAAGCAGCTGCCCTTTGGATCGAACAACTGAGAAGGCATTCATGTGCTGCTGGGATGCACGAATGAAGAGAAGTCTCACTGGCGACCTATCAGCTCCAGGGCACAGCTGACGATTAGTGGAAGGCACCCTGAGAGCGAGTCTTCCCAGAAGGAGTAAGGCCGAACTGAACCGCCTTCTGTACAGCGTTCAATGGGAAGTACTTCTCCGAAGCTGCCCAAGAGAGAAAAATGGAAGAAGAGTTCATAAGGCTTCGTCAAGGGCAGATGACTGTAGACCAATATGAAGGCGAGTTTGCGAGGTTGTCTAAGTTTGCCAGGAGACTAATAGGGGACCCGTGGGACAAGGCAAGGAGGTTCAGAGAAGGATTGAGGCCTGAGCTGAAGAGCATGCTGGTTTGCCATAGGGCTGAGAGACTACAATGAGATGTATGAAAGAGCCTTGGCGATTAGCGAGACTGTTGGAGAAAGCTACCGTTTCTGGATCGCGGTTCATGCTAGGGAGAGACCATAGAACGCAAGAGGCCGATGTGTGATAACGGAGGTTTGTTCCGCCAGCCAAAAGGACTCTGGGAAAGCCGTCATCCTCAGCCGGACCAAATTGTCGCGACTGTGGTAGGAGCATGGGAATAACCCCTACCCAAAGAAGACTGGAGGATGCTTTGGCTGCGGACAGTTGGGGTATCAGCTGAGAAATTGCCTGAAGAGAGGCCCAAGACCACAGTTCCAGTAACAGCGCCGTAGACCGTGACCGCTCCTCAGGGAACCTGAATCGTCCACCTACTCAAGGACGAGTCTACGCAATGGCGCGAAAAGAGGCGGAGAACGCGCCAGGGGTGATTACAGGTACCGTCTCTCTCTGTGGTCATGCCGCCTATGCATTATTTGATCCTGGTGCATCGCACTCCTTGTGTCTGCACGATTTGTTGAGCTGTCTGGGTTAGATGTTAGACAATTGAATACTATCTTGCATGTAGCCACCCGTTGAAAGATAAAGTAGTCGTCACGTTAGGGTGCAAGGGGTGTAAGATAGCCTTGGGTGATAGGGAAGAAGAAATTGATCTGGCCGTCTTACCGTGTTTGACTTCGATGTGATTGTCGGTATGGACTGGTTTGTCAGACATAGGGCTGTTATAGATTGTGGTAGTAGTGTAGTTCGACTGAACCTAGTAGATAGCCCTGGATATGAATTTAAGGGAAATCGAGGCGGAACCTCAATTCCCTAGATTTCGTTGTTGGAAACAACCAAGCTGATGGACGAAGGTTGTCCAAGATTCTTGGCATCAGTGACAGACTCATCAGTTCAAGAAGTGAAGTTGAAGAAGTACCTGTAGTGAGAGATTACCCATATGTTTTCTGTGACAGTCTAAAAATTCGACCCCAAACGTCAGGATTTCTAATTGAATGATGAATTTCATTAGTACACTCTAATCGACACTCACTCAGGATTAGCTACCCTGAGACGAGCAACCAAAGGGGAAAGACTACCTAGGAAATTTTCCTAAACAGCCGCCCGTTGGTCTGAGGTTTCGACAGAGCCGTACTTTAATAGATTTGGCCACGAAATGAAGTCCCGACCTTGGACAATTGAATTTCTAAGGCAGTCACAGTGGAGAAATGGATTCAGTTGCAGAAACGTCGCCAGAAGGAAGACAGCCGGTGTACGTCGCGAAGCAAGACGTGAGTAGAAAATTATCGAAATGCCCCCGGTAAATGCTCAGTCCTTAGAATTTGACTAAATAGAATTATTTTATAGTGAACACGATAGAACGGTTGTCACGCCCCGAACCCCGCGGGCTCGCGACATCCCGCTTCTCATATCGCATAGCTCTCGCGCTCGCCTGGTCCACTGTATGCGACGGCCTAGAAAATTTCTTCGTCGCGACCTGACGACGCGTCGGTCAACCATAACCTGCGGAAGTTAATCTCCTATCCATACATGCATACATATGATAATGGGGTAGCACATACGAGAAAGAATACACATACAAAACATCATTATATATATAAGGCGTTAGGTACAGACCCCAAAAGAAAATACATGCTACGGTCCAAGGGTCCTACGCTCACAACCTAGACTCGTCACCAAGTGCGGTCACTCCTGCGGCTCCTCCTCAGGGTCGTAGTCCGCCCATGGATCGTCCTCTTCCTCTGGATCTGCATGCATGTCCTCGCCCTCCTCGTGGCCGTCGATCTCCATGCGACCTGGGGAAGGTAGCTCTACCATCGGGTCGGGGTCCACTACCTCACCTCCATAAGCAGCTAGTCGAAGGAGTCTAGGGTCATCCTCCTTAGGTATGCGGACATCGCGGAGGGGTCCCTCAAAACAAACTCGCACTCTCTCATCTAGGCCTCGAATCTAAAGGGAACAAAAAGAGGGCTACCTGATCCACCCATATGATGGTCAGTCGCCGCTGCCAAAGGGGTAGCGTGCTCGTCCACGAGCTGGGTGACCTCTGTCTCTACCTGTACAGGCAGTCCAAAAAGCGTAGGGGGTGCGGCATCACTGGCGTCCGGATCTGTAAACATGGCAACCACCGCCAGTGAGTCGAGGACTCAGTAAGCTCACCACTAATCCTAGCATAGGATGGAGTATACTAGTGGGTTCGGTCCTATCCAGTAGTCTAGGGTCTCTGGTCACCTCACTCGGGCACTTTCACTCACTATGGGTACCAACCTCAGAATACGAACCACCTAGGCATACGCAGTAAAATAACAAGACCACCATATAATATAGACGACAATCAATAGTTCAATATCAACACTCAACATGCCATAACAGATGCTTAACTCAGCCCGCCTCAACTGATCCCATTGGATCCTGCCCGCGTCTCATACGCATCAGGCTCGTGCCTCAACCCGTGTGTGGTACGCCTCAGGTTCGCACGCTTATCTCTCCATTTCCCTACGTAAAAACGCATCAGGGCCAACCTCCCGGCTTGTCGCTCCAATTCGCCGCGTAAACACGCATTAGGGCTATCCACCCCTTGTCACTCCTCTCAGTGACCCATGCCATGCTCACATCATACTGTACTCAGACAACCTGAAATAATACATATCACAGAGCAGGCGTTCACAACGTTTCATATGCAAAGAGGCATAGCAATTCGAGGAATAATCTGAGCAATCCACATTCATCAGGATAGGCTACATGTAAACCCGGTACCCTACACGCAGTTTCTCAATCATCTGGGTTCCATCGGGTACTCCGTATTTTTCAATAAGATCATTCAATTTCCCCTTTAGGTAAGTCCCAAGAAATCCATTAGTAACTAATACCATCCTTAGGATTCATTAGTTCCGGGGTT
>JAGVVM010010119.1:0-11190 GCA_019149425.1 Psidium friedrichsthalianum | reverse complement strand
GGCAAATGACTCTATGAGATCTACTCAATTCTCATCGCCACTTAGGACTGATGGAAAGCTAAAAATCGCAAAGACGATTATAATAGCAAGATCGTCAGGTGATTTGAGAGCAAAAAAATATGAGTTCTAATACTCAGCAGAAAATCCGTAGACGAATCAAGAGTTACATTGCAGTATTCATAGTAGTTTGTGTTTTTTTTTAATGAAATAATGTTGTATTAAGAAACGGTATCTTATACCTTCAAACATTGATTTCCATTTCTCCCCACCAGCTTTTGTTACATGTGTGCCATTTCAAGCACAACTACTTATCATATGAGTTGAGATTGCTACGACAAATTCTTAGCTGGGATTATGAATAAAGCCATAAGACTGATGAGGATCAAGGTAATCCGAAAGCGACAAAGAGAAGCTGGTCTTTAGCTTATTGTGAGCCTCAATGTAAAAAAACCAGAGTGACGTAGTAACAATTTGGTATTCCCTTTCCGCGGCACAGGACTGAAAATGAAATGATGGGATAAGCATCTACTTTTTAGAGAAACATCAAATCAAATTTTGACCACATGGATAAAGGCCAGAAACTCAACAATGTCAACTCAGAATTGCAACGTTACTTGACTCCCATCACTTGAAGCAAAATGAAAATCGAAGAGATGCAAATGACTCCATGAGATCAACTTAGTTCTCATCACTACTTAGGATTGACGGAAAGCTAAAAATAGCAAAGACAATTATAATAGCGAGATCGCCAAGTGATTTGGGAGCTGAAAAAATATGAGTTCTAATACTCATAGTAGAAAAGGCTAAATCAAGAGGTTTACATTGCAGTATTCATAGCAGTTTGTGTTTTTTTCTATAGAGATAATGCTTCATTGAGAAACGGTATCTCACAGCTTTAAACATTGATTTCCATTTCTCATCACCAGCTTTTTTTACCTACATGCCATTTCAAGTACAACTACTTATGATATGAGTCATGATTGCTATGGCAAATTTTTAGCTGGGATCATGAATAAAGCCATGAGACTGACGAGGATCAAGGTAATCCGATAGCGATAAAGAGAAGCTGATCTTTGGCTTATTGTGAGAGTCAATGCAAAAGAACCAAGAGAGACGTAGTGGCAATTGGTTTTCCTTTCCACGCAATAGGGCTGAAAATGAGATGATGGGATGAGAATTTTCTTTTTAGAGAGAAATCAAATCAAAAGCTAGACCACATGGATAAAGGCCAAAACTCAACAATGTCAACTCAGAATTGCAACGTCACTTGACTCCCATCATTTGAAGTAAAAACACAAAACTAAAGAGATGCAAATGACTCCATCAGATTGACTCAATTCTCATCACTACTCAAGACTGATGGAAGGCTAAAAATAGCGAAGACGATTATAATAGCGAGATAGAGGTGATTTTTTTTTATCGCTAAGTGATTTGAGAGCTTAAAAAGTATGAGTTTTGATACTCAAGCAGAAAAAGCCGAATCAAGAGGGTCACATCGCAGTATTCGTAGTAGTTTGTGTTTTTTTAAAGAGATAATGCTGCATTGAGAAACGGTATCTTACAGCTTTTCGACATTGGTTTCTAATTCTCACCACCAACTTTTTGTTACTTGCACACCATTTCAACCACAACTACTTATGATATGAGTGAGATTGCTACGGAAAATTTTTAGCTGGGATCATGAATAAAGCCATAAGACTAACGAGGATCAAGGTAATTCGAAAGCGATAAAGAGAAGCCGATCTCTGGCTTATTGTGAGCATCAATGCAAAAGAACCAAGAAAGACGTGGTGGCAATTTGGTTTTTCCCTTTCTGCATCATAGGACTGAAAATGAGACGAAGGGATGAGCATCTTCTTTTTAGAGAGAAATCAAATCAAAAGTTTGACTACATGGATAAAGGCCAAAAACTCAACAATGTCAACTCAGAATTGCAATGTCACTTGACTCCCATCACTTGAAGTAAAACGAAATTGAAGAAATGCAAATGACTCCATGAGATCAATTAATTCTCATCACTACTTAGGACTAATGGAAAGCTAAAAATAGCAAAGATTTTTATAATAGCGAGATCGCCAGTTGATTTTTCTTTTGGTCACCGAGTGATTTGATAGATGAAAAAAATATGAGTTCTGATACTCATAGTAGAAATGAATTTGTTCTCTAGAAACTCCCTCTTTGTAGCTCTTCCTAAAATCCTCCCTATTATCCATAAAATCATAGATGTAAAAACAAATACCAACTAATAGTAACACACACAAAAAAAAAAATTGTAGATCAGTCCAAACGCACTCACATGAAAAGGAAAAAGGCACTAGCAGGGGCTCTTCAACTTCGTAGGACCAGAGCTCCTACTCGTGCTTCTTTGTTCAACTTACTACTCTTTCCATCATTGCGTGGCTTCAACCTCCTTGACTATGGTAAAATTAATGCGGAATAAAAGATCTTGCAAATGAAGTCAATGTGAAAAGCCAAAAAAAATAATAATGTGGAACGATAAGGACACCAAAGATTACGTGTTTGGTCCGAATATCGATACCTACATTCATGAGAAAAGCTAGCAACAATAATCCACTATAATCGAAGAATTGTAATTACAATTACTTAATACGCTCGTGTTTTCCGCACCTAAATTATATCTAATCCTGAAATATTTATAAAGAAACAACATAACTAAATATAACACAAGCTCATGAAGCACTAATGTCGCTTGAGTCCAAGCTCTTTGTGCGATCGAACAAAGAACTTCTCTATAGTTTCTCGCATGGCGGCTCTAATTCTTCTATTCGTATAATAACTGTAGGCTCTCAAAGTAAAAGCCAAAACCTAGAATTTTATTTTATTTCCTTTTACTTGGTCCAAGCCTATACACTTTCTTCCTAGCTCAGAAAGCAATATGACTTACATATCAATATGATATATAAAGCATATGTGGGCCCCCTTCTTTTATATGATCAAACAAAAGAACCATTGTAGTAGAGCTCTCTTCTTTGTCTTCTTGGATTTACCTAAAAATAAAATACTAAAAACTTTAAGACATATTTAATAGTTCTCCACCTTGGCTCAATGTTTGAAGTCAAGTAAAAGTACTTATTATCTATGTTGCTCTCCCAACATCCCAACAGGCGCTCACTCTTTACAAATGCCAGTTATGCTCAAGAAAAGCTTGAGTTTCGCTAAAGGAACATGCTTAATCATCATGTCCACAAGATTCTATGCTGTCTCTATCTTTTTCACAATAACCTTACCCTTCATTAAGATATCTTAGATAAAATGCTACCTGATATCGATATGCTTCGTTTATTCGTGACAAAACGAATTATGTGCCAGATAAATTGCATCTTGGTTGTCACATTGCATATCAACACTTTTTTGTTCTAACCCAACGTCAAAGAGCAAACCCTATAATCATATCACTTTCTTCGGTAGAAAGGTAAGTGTGACAGCTTGCAACTAACTGCACCAGCTGTAAGCGTAAACGCGTATTTTGCTAAAGACCTATATTCATCCAAGTCAACCGCATGATCGGAATCCACATAACTTGTGGTCTCATAACCATTACTGTTTATCTAGTACACCATATTAACGTCTGCTATCCCTTTCAAATATCTGAGAATCCATTTCACAGCTTCCTAATAGGCTTTATCAGAACGATTCATATAACGACTGACTACACTCATCGCCTGTGAAATATCAAGCCTAGTACATATCATAGCATATGCAATACTACCCACTGCACTAAAATAAGGAACACGAGATATATGATCCTCCTCCTCCTCAGTTTGTAGTGATAACTTAACATAAAGTTTAAAAGTGCTTCACTAATGGTGCATTCACATACTTTGCTGATTGCATATTAAAACATGTAACAATTTTCTCAATATATTTCTTTTGAGACAAATGTAATACTCTTGCAATCCTATCAAATAAAATCTCTACATCCAAAATTTTCTTTGTAGCACTTAAAACTTTCATCTCAAATTCAACACCCAACTATTTCTTCAACACATCAATATCAGACATGTTCTTAGCTGCTATCAACATATCATTAATATATAAAAATAGATATATCAAAGATCCATCTAACACAGCTATTCATCTGACTTTTCAAATAGCCTTGACTAGCCATGAAAGTATCAAAACGGTTATACCACTATTTAGGAGATTATTTCAGCCTATATAATGATTTCTTTAACAAGCACACATAGTCTTACTTACCAGAATAGAAAATTCTTCTAGCTATCTCATTGTAAAATTGCTCCTCTAACTCACCGTGAAGAAACATCATTTTCACATCAAGCTACTCCAACTCGAGATCCTGTGCAGCAACTAAGGCAAGTAAAACACGAATAAAAGTATATCTTACCACAGGAGAAAGTGCCTCATCGTAGTCAATGCCCTCCTGCTGTGTATATCCATTCGCAATAAATCTCATCTTATACTTTGCTACCTCGACATCGAGAATAACCTCTTTCTATTGATAGACCCATTTATTTCGACAATCTTCTGACTCTTGAATAATTTAACTAGCTCCCATGTTTGATTTCGATAGAGTAATTCTATCTCTTCACTCATAACCCCTAATCACTGTAGCGACTCACTACTAGCGATCGCCTTAGAGTAACATGAAGGCTCATCTATCTCCACCTCATTAACTATAGTCAAAGCATAAGCAATATATGTATAAACAAAATGTACCGATGGTTTAATTTGTCTTCTTTGTCTCTATGCGACTATACTATATTGTGGCTGTGCTGGTTGTTCAATATCACCGACTTTAGGAACTACACCCTCATCTGCAGTCTCAACCTCTATTACCTCTGAAGTCTTCGGAGCCTCCACCTGAAGTTCCACCTCAATATTAATACCATGATCTTTCTTCTTTGCCGGTATGTCTCAGGATTCCTCTGTCGATGCATTGTAATCTCGTCAAAGATCACTTCTCTACTGATTAGAAAAATCGAGTGATCTAGGATCAGTGCACCACATCCAGTAGCCTTTCACCCCATGTGCATAACCTAGAAATATGCATTTCTTCAACCTTAGCTCATGCTTACCATCACTCACATGAGCATACACCGAACATTCAAATATTCGTAATTTGGAGTAATCAATAAGTTTCCCTGACTATACTTCCTTTGGAGTCTTCCACTGATAGCATATGTTGGAGATCGATTAATTAGATAACCTGACATATTCACTACTTCGCCCAAAATTCCTTACCTATTCGAGCATACGAAAGCACGCTCTGAACTCGCTCAGTAAAGTTCTGTTCTTTTGTTTTGCCACGCCATTATGCTATGGTATTCCAGGTATTATGCAGTGTCTCACAATTCCCTTTCTCTCGCAAGGCTTAGTAAATCTTTATCACAAAACTCCATGTTGTTATTAGTTCTCATGCACTTGATTTGTTTATCTGACTATCTTTCAATCAATGCTTTAAATTACTTGAATCGATTAAATCATCAGATTTGTACTTTAGAAAGTATACTCATACCTTCTTGGAATAATCATCAATAAATGTCACATATATTGGGCATCTCCTTTCGAAGGAACAGGAGACAGATCCTAGATGTTTGAATGAATGTATTTGACTAATTGCTTAGTCGAATGAATACCTATAGTAAATTTAATCGATATTGCTTTCTAAAGATACAGTGCTTACATAAGTCTAATTTACTTATTTTCTAACCCTTTAACAACCCCTATCACTCAATATCGTCATACCTGCCTTACTCATGTGCCCTAAATATATATGCCATAACTAAGTTAAATCAGAATTTGACTCACTTGATGAAACTGTAGCAGCTCCTATCACGATCTCTCCTATTATATGATAAAGAGAACTCACTTTCTTCCATTTCATCACTATCATGGCGTCTCGAGAGATCTTTAGTACTCCACCTTGAGCGGTGTATTTACACCAAATATCATCGAGTGTCCCCAAAGAAATATGATTCTTTTTGAGCTCCGGTACATGCCTTACATCTATCAATGTGCGCACCACACCATTGTGCATATGAATTTGAATTGTCCTTATCCTCACAACCTTACAGGTTGTGTTATTCCCATTACAACTCTACCATCATTTGTAGTTTAGTACGTAGTAAATCATTTCCTATGATGCGTCATATGATAAGAACGCCTCAAATCTAACACACATTCGTATTTGACAAACCTGTAGTTACACATAGAATAACCTCTGCATCACTAGTGCTCTCCTTAGTAACGTTTGCCACATTGCTGATGGCTTTCTGCTTATCACATTTATTTCTCAATTTAGGATAATCTCTCCTGATGTTGTTCTTCTCGTGACACTCAAAGCACTTCACGTGTCCCTTGGACTTTTTTATAGCGTGATTTAGACCTGCTTTTACCTCTGCTACTACTAGACCCCTGGTATTGCTCTCTACCTCGAATCATTAGTCATCACGCTACATCCTACGCTAGACTGTCATCTCGCAACTTTCCCTGTCACTCCTTAAAAAACAAGAAAGACTTTACCTCTTTCGAAGTAATCATAGTGCGCTCCTACAGTAATGAATCAGTAAAGTGCTCCCATGACTCTGGTAAAAAAGCTAACAATATCATGCCTATTCTTCATCATCAAATATCTTACCGACATTTTTTAAATCTATAATGAGTTTACTAAATTCATCTAGGTGGTATTTGATGGATGTACCTTCATTATATCTAAACTTAAACATCCTCTTTAGCATGTACAAGCCATTGTTTGAACTTTTCGTTACATAGAGGTCTTGAAGTTTTGCCTATAACAATGCGATATCTTTCTCCTCGACCACCTCTATTAACACTCATCCAATAAATTCAATAGTGTTATACTCTTTGCTTTCTTCAATAACTCTATCTTATCAGCCTCTTTCATCCAAATCGGCAACTCATCTTTGCCATCTAATGCCTTGGCTAACCTTGAATTAATAGTGCACGCATCTTAACACTCCACAACCCAAAGTTGTTGTCCCGTTAAACTTCTCAATTTCGCTTTCACTTTAGACATAATTGTAATAAATAGAATATCCAGATAATAACCAGACAACCAAAGCCCCAAATCACAATCCAAAAATCTGATCCTAAGGTCTGACACCAATTGTTGTAATATTAATACAGAATAACAGGATCTTGCAAATTAATTCAATGCGAAAAACCTAAAAATAAAATAACGAGTAACAATAAAGGACACCAGAGATTATGTGGTTCGGTCCGAATATCGATACCCACATTTATGGGGAGAGCCAACAACAATAATTCATTATAATCGAAGAATTGAATTACAATCACTCAATACGCTCGTGTTTTTCACATCTAAATTATATCCAAGTCTAAAGTGTTTACAAATAAATAACTTAACTAGATATAAAATAAATTCACGAAGCACAAATCTCGCTTGACTCCGAAGCTCTTCGTGCGACCTAACAAAGAACTTCTCTCCAGGTTCCCGCACGGCGGCTCTAATTCTTTTATTTGTAAAATAATTGTAGGCTCTCAAAGTAAAAGCCAGAAAAGCAATCTGACTTGCATATCAATATGACATATCAAGCATCTATGGGCCCCCTTCTTTTGTACGATCAAACAAAAGAACCATCTGCAATAGAGCTCTCTTCTTTGTCTTCTTGGATTTATTCAAAATAAAATATTGAAAAACCTGGAGACATATTTAACATTGACAATGAAGAAGCAAAGACACAAGGGATTGAGCATGTCGTATTTCAACGCATTGACAAGTGAATCGCAAAAACATGTTTGTGATGATAAGAACTCCATACTTCAGTGAAACATATCGACATCAAATAAAAGTAGTCACATAGAAAAAAACTAGTATTCATGAAGAAAGCAAAATATACTATCGCATGGACTTAAATGCATCACGATGAAATGGAACAGTGAATGCATAAACAGCACACAATCGTAGTCTGCATAACAATGTAAGACGGCGCATCGGAAGTGCCTTGTGATAATGATGATAAGACGTTCAATCTTCACTAAGACTTGCACATGCGGAAATGATTTCAGCATCTAAAAGCACAAAAAAAAAAACTTCAAAAGTCAAGAAGAACATTAACAGACGAAGATCGAGATATCTGATCCAACACAAATCGTCACTGTGAGCATACTTCAGTCATATCATCTACTTATAGCAACATCCACACACTACTGACAACTCGAGCATTACGCGCATAACCATGACTTCAGCTGATCATGTATATAGGAGGATTCACCCAGCAGTATACGGTGACAGAAACCACGCTCAAAACGAAACAAATCAAAACAAAGAGAGATAAATCCAAGGGAAAAAATTGGTCGAGCCCCTCTGGACGAAGCTTCTCGTGTGCGATCATGACGTTCTTCGACCTTGCATTGTTGCGACTTCGAGAGAGACTGCTGAAGAGAGGTAAGATGAGAGAGAGTGTGAGAGTCTGTGTGCGTCTATGAATTTATACAGTCTTCCTTTTCAAATTCAAATTGAAAAAAAGAAAAAGAAAAATTGAATGAGTGCATCGAAGAGCTATTTACAATCGCTTAATATAATCGTGTTTTCTGCACCTAAATTATACCAAAGCCTAAAGTGTTTACAAATAAATAACTTAACTGGCTATAAACAAACTCATGAAGCACAAATCTCGCATTCGTCTGAAACTCTTCGTGCGGTCGAACAAAAAACTTCTCCGAAGGTTCTTGCACAGCAACTCTAATTATTCTATCTGTATAACTATAGGTTCTCAAAGTAAAAGCCAAAACCTAGACTTTTATTTTATTTCCTTTTACTTGATCCTAGGCCCAATAGAAAAGAAGACGGACTTTATCTTTCAAAATAATTGTAGTACGCCCCTATAGTAATGAATCAGTAAAGAAGTTAACAACATCATACCATATTCTTCATTATCAAGTGTCTTACTGACATCTTCAAATCTATAATGAGTTTACTAAATTCATCTAGATGGGATCTGATAGACATACCTTCATTATATGTAAACAAAACATTCTCTTCAGCATGTACAAATATTGTTCAAACCTTTCGTTATAAAGAGGGCTTGAGGTTTTGCTCACAATGATGCGGCATCTTTATCTTGACCATCTCTATTAACATTTCATCGATAAATGTAATACTATTATACTCTTTGTTTTCTCCAGTAACTCTACCTTATCAGCCTCTTTCATCCAAAATTGACAACTTATCTTTGTCATTCAATACTTAGCTAAACCTTGAGTTTAATAGTGCATGCATCTTAACACTCCACAACCCAAAGTCGTTCGTCTTGTTAAACTTTTCAATTTCTGCTTTCACTTTAGATATAATTTATATAAATATAATATCTAGATAATAATCAAACAAGCAAAAGCCCAAATCACAATCCAAAAATATGTTCCCAAGCTCTGATACCAACTGTTGCAATATTAATGTAGAATAATATGATCTTGCCAATTAAGTCAATGTGAAAAGCAAAAAAAAAAATAACGGGGATAATAAAAGACACCAGAGATTACGTGGTTTGGTTCGAATATCAATATATACATCTATGGAGATTTAGCAATAATAATTCATTATAATCGAAGAATCGAAATTGCAATGCTCAATACACTCGTGATTTCCGCATCTAAATTATATCTAAGCTCGAAGTGTTTATAAATAAATAACTTAACTGAATATAAAACAAACTCACTGAACACAAATCTCATTTTGAATCTGAAGCTCTCCGTGCGACCGAACTAAGAACTTCTCTGCATGTTCTCGCACAGCAGCTCAATTCTTCTATTCATACAATGACTGAAGGCTCTCAAAGTAAAAGCCAAAACCTAGAGTTTTAATTTCCTTACTTGGTCCTGCACACGCTTTCTTCTAAACTCAGAAAGCAGTCTGCCCGTGCATATCAATATGATATATAAAGTATTTGTGGGCCCCCTTCTTTTGTATGATCAAACAAAAGAACCATCCGCAATAGAGATCTCTCTTTTTCTTCTTGGATTTACACAAAAATAAAATACTGAAAAACCTTGAGACATGTTTAACATTGACAATGAAGAAGCAGAGACACGAGGGATTGAGCATCTCGTATTTCAACGCATTAACAAGTGGGAGAATCATTGAATTGCAAAAACATGTTTGTGATGATAGAACTTCATACTTCGGTGAAACATATCGACGTCAAATAAAAGTGGTCACATAGAAAAAAAAACTAGTATTCATGAAGAAAGCAAAATATACTATCGCATGGACTTAAACGCGCCACGATGAAATGGAACTGTGAATGCAGAAGTAACACACAATCGTAGTCTGCATAACAATGCAAGGACAACGCATCGAAAGTGCCTTGTGATAATGATGATAAGACGTTCAATCTTCACTAAGACTTGCACATGCGGAAATGATTTCAGCATCTAAAAGCACAAAAAAAAAACACTTCAAAAGTCAAGAAGAACATAACAGACGAAGATCCAGATATCTGATCCAACACAAATCGTCACTGTGAACCATACTCAGTCATATCATCTTCTTATAGCAACATCCACACGCTACGGCAACTCGAGCATTACGCGCCATAACCATGACTTCAGCTGATCATGTATATAGGAGGATTCACCAGTAGTATACGGTGAAAGAACCACGCTCAAAACGAAACAAATCAAAACAAAGAGAGATAAATCCAGGGAAAAAAATTGGTCGAGCCTCCTCTGGAAGAAGCTTCTCGCGTGCGATCATGACGTTCTTCGGACCTTGCATTGTTGCGACTTCGAGAGAGACTGCTAAAGAGAGGTAAGATGAGAGAGAGTGTGAGAGTCTATGTGCGTCTATGAATTTATACAGTCTTCCTTTCAAATTCAATTGAAAAAAAGAAAAAGAAAATTGAATGAGTGCGTCGAAGAGCTGTAACTCAGAGCAGGAAGGAAATCCCCTGAGTTCGTCAATTTTTGGAGGGAGGATGGGAAAGAGGAGAGCATGTGCTCGGTTGCGGGATGAGCCCGACCTCACTCACGCGAGTACAAAAAGAAAGAAACTCCCTAGTTTCGGCCTGACACGTGGCGTTGCAGTCAGCTCAAATCGCCGTGTCTCGAATGCGCAATGTCGCAAGTGGACGTGGTGCGAGGTGGGCCATTCGCAAGCAATCAGCATGCATTGTATTTGATGAATCGGTAAATATCGTATAGGTCTTACAAAACGACACGGTTCTTGAT
>JAGVVM010010118.1:0-14304 GCA_019149425.1 Psidium friedrichsthalianum | reverse complement strand
TTCAACAATAACCACAAAGAGTGAGGAAACGTACACGACTACCACACATGCAGGAATAAAGACCCCGGGGAGTATGAAATTGGCGAGAGAGGGAAAGGCGGGGAGAGTAGACGGGCTCAGGAGAGTCTGGTATTAAGAAGAAAAAAGGCATCGAAAACAACAAACGCTACACGGACAGGGATCAGAGCGGAGTGGATACGCGAGAATCGAGAGGCGGAAATAAGAGCGTGGCATTTTATCAATGGCTCATATACAGTAAGACCACAACGCATTGCGCGGGCGTGACAGTGTGGTGTAGTACGTCACCGTAATGGTGGAGAGGCGCATAGAGAAATTACAACTACACAATGTTTAAAACGGGGTGTTTCATGAGACTGAATCACCATCAGATGAAACCAGTCGGAAGCGGCGGGACTATTTTCTAGCATGCGGCGAAGCTATGTTCGACGCGCACTAAGCAACCTGCGGGAACATCTGGGCGTTGCGCTTGGGCATTGAATACTATTACCCGTCGCTCGTCGTCTTAACGCATGCTTTTGGGGGTTGGCTTGATTTGCTAGCCCTCTTTACTCCTGGACACTCACCCTTGCTAACCATTCCGACAGACCACTAAAAACGCGTTTCATTCGCTAATGTCGTATGAGGTTTACCCGTTAACCAGGATTCTGAGAATGTATTTCATCTTCACTAGTTTTGAAACCAGGTGAGCGTGTAATGACTACCTTGCACATTGAAGTTCAAGAGACCTTCTATTCTCAGGTTCATCGTCGCGAGGGGCACATCTGCATGTTCGGATCGCGCCTTCCCGCCCTCTCCCTCCTCTCCCTGCCCCCCCCCCCTCTCAAGGTGGTTCGTCTCTCTCGGTAATCAGAGGAGGTCTCGTTTTCCATTTTTCTGCCGCGGTGCCCCGGGGAAGAATAAGTCTTTTGAGCTTTCATCTGGAGGGTAAAGTATCGATGCCTTCGTTGTTTCTCCCTAAGGTGGCGATCGGGTAAGCGTCATTTGGGTTCGAGCGATTTGAACAGTGTAAATTAGTTTAGGAAGAGATTTTTTCCATCATTTCGTGGGTTGAAATGCTGGAACAGAGCTGGGTCGTAGGGAGATCTTAGTGGGCTTTTTTGCGCTGTATGAGGCGATTCAAGCTTCGGCGTCGGGGCCGGACCGGTGCGGCCGATCAGATCACAAGGGACTCTTCATCGTCGTCTAGGCTTTCTTCATAAATCAAGCGATACAGCTCCCTAGAACTTTGATAGGATTGACGTTACAGTGTGAAGCGCCTAGGCTGAGACTCTAGTGAGTTTTAAGGTGTGGTAACAGTCTAAGAATTTTCGTTGGGGGATCAAGGCTCGGAGTTTTTAATTCGTGTGGTTGGCTGAATTTGAGGGTGGTGTGGTAACCTAAGGTTGCATCGAGTAACCCTGCGGTCTATCTCACTTATTCACTTAAAGCCCCTGTGAGCATATCTCGAGAGGGTACTCAGAGTGTGCAGTGGCGATAGCTAAATTAATTTTATAGGGTAGAGTTGAACGTAAGGGGGTGGCGAGTGTGCAAGTCTTGAGATGAGTGGGCAAGGCGGAAAGAGTAGAAAAGAGCTTGGTGTTCTCGCACAAGGCTGAATCTAATGGGAATGATCGATATCGAGGGTCGGCGAGGCGCGGGGGGGAATAGCTTACTAATTACTACGCGTGGGGACATCTAGGGCTGTTTCATGAGGTTATACTATGCATGGTTACAACGGAGTGATTGGCATGAGTTTTGGTGTCCATAATACAGTTGTAGTGGGAGGCAAATGTATTTGAGGGATGCCTAAACGATCCGATGAGTCCTGAGACTGTTATCCTCTTTGTCTCGTTGTGCTTTTGACATTTTCTGTATGCCACGAAATGCAATGATAATGGAACGCGTGGGACAGAAGCAAGTGCAGGATACAAAGATGTCGGGATTGCTTATCATATGTACTAGTTCGTCTATAGTGTTAATAGAAGTGAAACTTGGCATGCCGTTGGGGTGTCTAAAGGAGGGGCCCATGTGTGTGTGCGCTGGGGCAGGGAGAGTTTGCATTTTTGCATGATTGGACATGATGGAGAAGATGGCACCGTGATAACGGCCTATAATGATTGCGGAAGGTATTAGAGGGTCAATTGGCTTGAGGGTGAGCTCCACATAATCTGGGGAAAGGACGGCGAGATGAGGCTGAGACTCGTACGCCGCGCGGATGAGCAGGGTAATGAGTGGAGACCCGCTACGTGGTGGGGGAACCAGGGTGTAGCTGGAGCGATAAATTGCAAACGCTGATGCGCCGTTAATAATACGGGATTGAGAGATCGGGGGGTGACACCATAGAACGTTCGGATGCAAAATTGGGTCCGGGAAGACGATGCGGAGAGTGAGGGTCGCTCGGCGAATGAGCTGTAAAGTCCTCCCCTATCAATCTAGTTGTTCGGCATTTGGCCGAGCTGGTGAGCGCAGCTCGGATAAGACTGGTGGTCGTCGATCTATCGATCTGTTTATTGGCATTATTGCCAGAGCTGTGAGTTGGAAGGTCAGTGGTTTGTCAGTTTAGTGCGCTGGAGTGGACGGAGCTGTGGGAGTGGTTGCTAGCTCGCGCCGGCTGTTAAACTTAAAGCCATTGAGTAATGGTATCGTATATGCAATGTCATGTCTGGCATTGGTTCTCGGAAGTTCGTGAATCGCTATACCTGCTTGCTTGTGACATCTCATATGTTGGACATAAGCTATGAATCGCTTGTCACAGTGGTTTGCCTGATTTGTATCATTTATGGCGGATGAGAAGGCATAGAAACTGAACAATGTATGGTAGGGGGGTCGATTCGAGTGTGTGCTCATCTTGAGGCTAGGTTTAGAGGTGAGCTTACTGATTTTATTCTCACTACTGTTAATATAAACCAATTTTTCAGATCTCCGACCTCAGTCATGAGTATCCCCTCGGTTCGCCACGGGATCCTTATAGAGATAGAGTCTGAGACTACCGCATATTCACCTGTGGACGGTATAGCTTATGAACGGATCGTTTAGTACTATATGGGTGATGAGGGAGGTGAGTTTTTTGATGTATCATCATTACAAGGCCTGGACGCGTAGGACAGAACTGGTATTTAAGGGGCTGCTGTAGGGTTTTGATTTGACACTCGATGGATTAGATCAGTAGGTCCGATGACCGAGACCTCAGTGACTTTGGAGGCGAGATGGTAAACCTCGAACCTAACTAGCAGCCGCCAGAGGAGGAATGACCAATGGAGATCGATGGCGCAGATGACGAGGATCAGATAGATAGCGATCCTTCGTCGCCCGAGGAGTCTTGACCCTGAGGAGCTTCCGTCGTTTGAGTGGAGCGAGGCCGAGGATGAGCAGATCCATAGTCCTGTGTTTGTTTTGAGCATAGACCAATCTGAGTTAGTCTCTTTTGAGGGTTGTATCTAACACTGTGTTTATCTAGTGATGCTTGTTTTATATGTTTATTTTCTCTCTACTCCTGACCCCATCTTCTTTGCATGTCTGGGTGATGATCGTTTCCACTAGTGCGAATGTTATAGCCGTCGTTTGACCGCGACGAGTCCTAGATTGTTGTTCACATTGGTCATTCTGACGTGGTGGCGGGATTTGCACGTCCGCCGGGTTCGGGGTGTAACATCTAATCCCAGCACCCAAGCAAGGTTCACAGGGTCAACTTTGATATATGATGACCGAGTGCATTAAGTCTTGCTCGGGCCCCCTTGCCCATGCTCGAGTCCATTGAGGTCGGGCTTAATACCCCGTGCTCGCGTCCTAGCCTACCAATTCGGGCTGGGACTCAAAGGCCCATGCTGGATCCCCGACATCCGGGTCAAGGGCAATCGAGGTCGGACCAAGACTCTTGTGTCCATACTAGATTCCCCAGTTGTCCATACACAAGTTGCTAGCGACCCGAATTTGTATATCAATCAAATTAGATATTCGATATCAAAAGAAGAAAATATTTTCTTCTTTATTTTCAAGTTTTAGCTAAATACTGAAAATATTATCATTTTTCTGAAAAGAATAACTTTCATAAAATGTTTTTTAGATATGTCATGCTTTTCCCGTAACAAATGGAGCTTAAATGAATGATCAAAATTATTTCTGCAAAAAGTTATGATTCAGCAATGATGACAGCCTTTAGTTGGGCATATCATTACAGGTACTTGTCCCACGTATGGTGACTATTGATCATACAAATTAGTTTATAATATTGCAATGTGCGAATCGATGTTCGACGGCAAAAGGAAAGAAATTTAAAATGGCGACAGATTTAAAGTTCTTGCGGGGAGCGAACAAGATAATATGTTGGCAAAATATCAACGACAACGGTAGGAAAACCACCTTGGTTGGAAAATCAACGGCCTCGGTGGCAGCCTCGCAGTATGCCCACCACCTATTTGAAACAATTCCGGTGAGGCATGTAACTGGCGACCACCCAAACTCCATTGTGGACTGACAACTTCGGCCCCTTTGCACCCCTGCCATCGGCAAACAGGCATTGAGGTGGTCGATGGACTTGGCCTGGAGGAAAGAGAGGAGCAGGCTCAGAACAGCGGGGATCGAGTGAGGAGGGAAGATGACGTTCCAGTCCTCGATCTAAGTTGGGAATAAGTGCTTCTCGAGTGTCAAGGCGACATCGCCCTGGTTGCAGGTGGCTTCTCGGAGGCCATGCATAATATTGCTGAAGGAAGACTTATGGAGAGAGAGCATATTTGTATCCAGACTCGCCCTCCGTGACAATGAACTCAATGAGTGGTGTTCCTTTCTTTCTATAGAGACGGGCATACACGAAGTTAAATATTAAGAACTAGATGCAATATTCACAATACTTTTATTAAGAAAAAACAAATAGAAGTGGCAAAGAGATGGTAAGACATAAATGTCCATGAACATGTGATGATAATTGATACAATACAGTAAGATATTGCGTCCTCTCTACTTGTGCATTGACATATTAATACATCAAAACGTATGCAATAAACCATAGAAACTCGTGTTAGTTCCCATATAGTTAGGAATACTAATGCTCTTGCTCAACGTATTATCAGCCGGCTAGAGGATTGAGCACCTGACCCACGAACAACACTGTGCCAGTCATATCCTCTCTCACCAAGAACAGGAACGGGTGATCGGCGACAAAGTCTATCTTCTCCGAAAAAGCCAAACCCCTCAGCTTAATAACCCCAGCAGAAGCAGCGGCCGCTTCTGTTCCTTCTTCGTTAACTTCAATGAAGGATTTGTGAAATATGCTTGAGACAAAGAGATTCCTGCCCTCAAGAGAGTCCACCATCTCCGTCAATCCTCCTTCACCTGAAAATGGCAATACCAATCCCAACTTCTTCAGATCTTCTGAAGCTTCAAACCCGAAGGATATCTTGAATCTTGGGATTCGGAACTCCCCCACTTCCACTTTGTTGTAAGGAAGATGGCGATCCAGAAAGCCAGATTCAGAACTGACTTTCTCCACGAGAGCTGGGAGTCCATCTCTCGCATCTGGAAGAAATAAGTACATTGAAAAGTGACGCTTGTCCTCCCCTTGCTTATAAGGAAGTCCCAAGACTTTAAAACTGTCATAAGCCCCGAGGATCTGCTTATTCTTACTAGTCATGAAGGGAACTTGAACAGAATTCCCATGTGAGAAGAAAAAAGTCATTGTTTCTTTGTCTTCGAAGAGTCGAACTTGTCATTCCAAGCACCTTTGAAGTAAAGGGCATTTGTGAAAATGAGTCGGGTTGAACCGTCAACCGAGCCAGCCGGGAGAACCTCCTTTATGAGGCCACTGGTCTCCTTCTCAGCCCACGTATTAACCTCGCTAGTCACCTCAACAGCCTAATGGGTTCTTCTAATCAGTACATAGAATACTAGGTGACACAAAATGCGAGCAGCTAACACCAATTTTTAACAAATAGAAAGGACAGTCATGTAATAACATAGAAAGATTGCAGTTCAATTTAAATCCAAGCCATTTATGGAGGATGAAAGTTACAGGTTTATACTAAAGTTAATTAGCACAGAACCACATTCTCAACCACGAAAGAAAAATGTATCAGTTTCACAACTTATATAGGATAGAAGAATCGTTGATATAGAAAATTAGGCAACAGAACATTAGAGAACCAGAAAATAATTGGTACAAAAAAAAAGTGTAACCCCGTTAGCAAGATATCCCTACAAAAAAGGGTATAACCCTATGTTTCTATAACTCCATGTACCAACAAAGTAAAAGACTGATATTGGAATAGAGGATAGCTGAAAGTCCTACCAAAGGCAACAAACTAGTACTCATGGCACATATCTGAGAGTCTGGCTAGTCGAAATGGCGCTACTTGAGGTATGTGACTACAAAAGATGTTCTTTAACATGGTGATTGCATGATAAGTCCAGTTCCCAAGATCCTTAAGGTGAGCACTGTGTCGAATCCAGCAGCAAAAGCTGCAGAGCTAATCTCCAATTATATTTTCCAGAAACATCTATAATGACATATCTCACTCCAGTCTACAGCCATACTGAAATTGCTTGATCATGACAAGTACGAAAATACCCAAATAGAAATAACAGGGTAACATATTGATGGGGGATCGCACAGCTAGAGGGCAATGTATTCTGTAATAAGCTTGACTATGCTTAATTTCTTTTCGTAATATGGTCATTTCAATTTCTCTATGGCTAGGGTAAGAAGTGCACAGGAGCCAGATGCAATATCAATATTTGCTTCCGCTACAAATGCCCATGCAGTTCATCTGTGGAAAATCCGTACATTGATGATGAATGTTAAATGTTAGGAGGCTAAAACTTGTTGCACTAGTGAATTGCATTCTGGGAGCGTAAAGTTTACGTCTTTAACATGCTTAGAATATGACGGAGAGTAGGAAATCATTATTTACCCATCGACGTTCATCATGTAGGCCTCTAACACAAGCCTAAAATGAACTCAATTTAGAGGATTTACATATGGTTTTAGCATGTTTGGAGTATATTTCACACCTAGAAGAAATCCAAAGCAAGCCAACAAGAAAGGACTCATGCTTAACCAGACCAGATGTTCCATTCCAGGAGGTTAGGGTTAACAAGTCAACTAGTTACAAGCAGCATTTCCGATCCCGAATCAAAGAAAAATTAGAAGAGGAAATGATTTTAAAAAGTGTTTCCATGGAAGAGTGTTAAACCCATGAAACAGCAAGTGGGTAGAACACTTGCTTGCTTAAAATACCTTAGCGCAGTCACTCAACCTCCCAGCACCATCTGACCAAGGAAACCAACAAAGCCCACACGTATTCGACCCAAAAAAGCAGAAAAAGAGCGAGAGCTAACCTTGGTTTTGAAATCAGCAAGATTTGTGGCCGCCTTATAAGACGCGTCCACCACTGTTTAAAAGAAGGCTTGAGAGGCAACGACTTGTCGATCCAAACACCGTTCGCGAAGGAGAGCTTGGGCCCGCCAGCGGCGCTGCCGTCGGCGAGCACGACGGAGAGAGCTGAGAAGCCAAGGGGTGGAGGTGGTCGGTGGATTTGGCCTTGAGGAAAGAGAGGAGCTGGTCCTGGGTGGGCCCCGCGGAGCCGGCGGCGATCACGCTGAGCACGACGTGGATGGAGAGGGGAGAGAAGACGAGGTTGGAGTCCTTGGGCCGGGTCAAGAGGATATGCTTGGAGAGGGCGAGGGCGACGTCGGTCTGGTCGGCGATCGATTCTCTGAGGTCCATTTTCCGGCAACCCGGTGTGAACGTAAGAAGCACGCGTTGCAAAATCTGCAGTGCGAGAGAGAGGGGAGAGGCGAAGAATGAAGTGCGACCGACGCATTTGCGTGGCAACATCTCGTGCTTCCGAGTTCCGACAATCTGCACTGCACCGCATTGCGTCGTGGGCTCTCTCGGGCTTAAGAATGGGTGGGCCTTTTGGTTCAGACTAGGCCCGTGGCTGTGGGATCTGTTCGCAGGTTGCATCCGTTGTGTGGCCGACAAATTTCACTGAAGAGTTAGACAAGTTTTCTGGGGGAGGAAAGCCGCGCATGGCATGATGAGACAAGCGATGGGCGTGCCAAATTTTCTTGGCTTTGCTACAAAAGCTGTCTGCTCCTTCAATTGGACAATCTTGAAATGAAACGAAGAATGAAGCTTGAGCATTGGGCTCTAAGCTTTTTTCTCCTCCTAAACCAGGAACAGAGTTACTTATCTGAGGCTTTTATTATGATCCTTGACCCGGGATTCGTATCTCAGCCGGTCTCTGAAAATGCTGAGAAGGATCCACCTGAGCTTAATTTTGTTTTCAAAAGCCATCGTGGACGCTGATGAGCTGCTTTTCCCGGCTAGTCATCAACGGGGCTCGACCAAGATTCCGTCTAGAAGGAAAAACTCGCAGTACTCTATCCGCGACTCTTCGAACATGTCATGCTTAAAGGCCTTGAAGTAGCGCTCATTACCGAAGTAAGCTGAGCTTCGTTGTCGACCGAGCCAGGAGAGAGGAGCTCCTTGAGCAGGCCATTAGTCTCTTTCTTGACCCACGCATTTATTGGAAGTGAGCAGCAAAATTCCGTTACTTTCATCAAGGGAGATTGTCAATACGAAACTCAAATCCGAGCCTGTCAACATATCTAGTTGGACTAACCTTTATTCAAAAAGTTAAGCTAATGAGTTATGAGCTAACTAAGATATTTTAATTGTTCTACTAGTAAATATGTCGTATTAGATGGTGTAATACATTAATTCTTCTTGGATTATAATTTGACAGCAAGCAAACATCAAGCATAAAAAGGCGAATATTAGTTGATACTGGTTCTTGGCTTTCTTTACTCGCGAGAACAACAAGAAACTACATGCGAACAACATATAACGAAAAAGAAACACTAATTAGAGATATAATTAACTATGTAACCATCATTTTTATGATAATCTGTGATTAGTTTCACTTATTCTTCTCATTATAAGAGGCCAAATCCCTTTGTCAGTATTGAAATTATTTAATGACAAGTGCACTGAAAATCCTAAAACTTGATGTAAATGTGCAAATTGAGTTCTAAAACTTTCAAAAATATAATCAAGTCTTAAAACTTGTCAAATTGATGCAATCAAATCCTTATGTTAATATAGTCAATTTGGTTAACAAAATTTTTGACGTAGTCATTTTAAATTATTTTCTCTAAATTCTATTTAATTAGAAGTCATGTGCACTTGTCTAAATTGGGCTTGCTTGTGCACATTAATCTCATCTTTTTTAGTAAGTATATGGTGTGTGATTGTTGATGCCCGTAAGAAACTTCTGACTTCTTCAATTTAATCTCTTAGGGCGCGCATGACAACATTTTTTCCAGAAATTATTTCTGGAACAGAAATAGATTTTTCTATTTCTGTCAGAACAAAAAATTTGTTTTGTTTTGGCCAAAATTATTTCTGGATTTGTTCCAGAAATAGAAAAACAGATTTGCGTTGCCAACGAGTTTTTGTTCCAAACCTATTTCTGAATAGTTTGGAACAGAAATAAAGAAACAGAAACGTTCTCATGCGCGCCCTTAGTCATCATTTTCCTGTTGTTCTTCTATATAAAACCACACTCGACTCCACCAAATTCCACCACATCCTTCATACCGTCATGTTTCATTGAGTTCGAGCTCTCCAACACATATCATCAAGATCATCGAGAGCTTCCACTTCCACGAGAGGGACCTGGCGTCATAGGATAGCTTGTGGGGCATGTATGAGTGATGGCAGAGCCACCGTACGGTGTCCCAGAGCCTCAATGACAAGCACAAGTGGTTCAGCGTATTCATGCATAACATTATGCACGTCCACTAGTGAACCAACAAGACAAGCCCTACAAGCCGAAGCTCAACAAGTTCACTGACATGACCACCATAAGCCGTGAAAACAACACCTTAAGATCTCCAAAACTAGAATCTATAACATAGTAATAGATAGAAAGTGAAATGCACACCTAATTTGAAAACCATTGTTCTTGGTGCAAAATAGTAAAACAAGTTTTTAACTACTCTTTATATGAGATTATGTGTGCATCATGTCATAGGACAGCCTCGAGCACAATTTATGGAGGTTTCAGCCACGGACCTTCTCATCACAGTTTGGGCTCTACTTGGCCACATAAATTAGTATCATATTAGACTAATTAAGAATTTTTATATCTTATCTTATTAGACCACTCTATAAAATGATAAGTTACAATTTCATTTAATGTAGCCCACAACTCTTACACAACCTTGAGCTTAGGAACTTGCATGCTAGGTCGAAGGTCAACCGCCACAAGATGTTTCGTGGGGCGTGACATGGTTATTTGAGCTTCATGTATGAGGACGACACTCCGGTACCCCCATCCGTCAACTGGAGGTAGAGGGCATGGTCACGGATGTCAAGGACCAAGACCAATGTAGTATGTATATGATTCGCTGCAAAATTTTCTAAGACTATTTCACATGTTTCTCATTTTAATAAGGTCTCAAGTCACTATACATCTTAACATTCTTCACCAAACCCGATCATTAAAATTCACACATACTTCTCATTTTTAGTTTCGTTGTATTTCAATTGCTTGCAACTGAATTTCGCGGTGTTGTTTCTGGTGTTGGTTATTTGTTCGTAAAAGAAATAGAGGTGTACTTTTCCTTATCCCATGTAGGAAAGTTAAAAGTACATAGGCCACTATATAACTGTGGATGTTTTCTAACTTGTTCAAATAAAGACATTGGGCTAAGTGAGCTAGACCGGTAATACCAACATGTGCAATTATTTGGCGCACTTTGCATGCTTCGTGCACGTGGACCAAAATTAGCGTTAAACAAAATTATTATTATTTATTTATTGACATTCTTATTTATAGTTATCAAATTAACCATGTTGTCTTATTGAAACAATGTGACTATTTGTGCACGCTTTGTGCACGTGGACCAAAATTAGCATTAATCGGCAATTATTATTATATTATTTATTAAATTCTTGTTTGCATGTGAACTCGTCAAATTGATGCAATAAAGTTCTTCCTTAAGACTGTCAATTTAGCTAATAAAAAATACTGACGTAGCCATTTTAATTATTTTCTCTAATTTTATTTAAATTAGAAGTCATGCACACTTGTCTAAACTGGGCTTACTTGTGCACATTATCTCATGTTTTTAGTAATGTATGTGGTGTGTGATTGTTGATGCCCGAAGGAACTTGTGACTTCTTCGATGATAATCTCTTGTTATTGTTTTCCTGTCGTTCTCTATATAAACCACAAGCGACTCCACCAAATTCCCCCACATCCTTCATACTATCACGTTTCATTGAGTTTGAGCTCTCCAATACATATCATCAGGATCACTGAGAGCTTCCACTTCCACAAGAGGGACCTGGCATCAAGGATAGCTTGTGGGACTTGTACAACACCGCAAGATCTCCATATACGATCAGGTTCAATATATTCATGCATAACATTATTCATGTCACGGATGGTGAACCAAAGGGATGATCCCTACAGCTAAAGCTCAAGCTACAACATGACCAATGTAAGCCGTGAAACAACACCCAAGATCTCCGCAACTAAAATCCATACATAGTAAAATAGATAGAAAGTGAAATGCGTACCTATTTTGGAAACCTTGCTGCTTAATGGCAGAATAAGCAAATTGATTTTTTGTAACTGCTCTTCTGTGAGGTTATTTATACATATGATTACAAGAGAGATTTGAACACTATTTATTGGATTTTTCGCCCGACTTCTCGTCTCATCACAGGCTAGCTTCTACTTGTCCACATAAGCCAGTCCTCTTAGACTAATTCAGAAGTTTTTATATTTTATCTTATTAGACCGCAATATCGTAAAATGGGAGAGTGTATAGTTCCATTTAATGTGCCCCACAAGTCTTACATAACCTGAGCTTAGAACTGTAGCTCGGTTGAAGGTCGCCACCACAAGATGTTTCGTGGGGTGGTGAGCGTGTTTATGCAAGCTTCATGTATAGGGAAGATACTCTTGACCCCCATCCATTGACTGGAGTTAGAAAGGCAGCAGTCATCGATGTCAAGGGACCAGACGAAGGGTAGATGATTTATACGATTCTTGCAAAAGTTTTAAGACCATTTCACAGTTGTTTCTCAATTTAGTAATTCTCAAGTCACTATACATACCTAGATTCTTCAGCCAAACCTATCATTAAAATTCACTTATTTCTCATTTCAAGTTTCGCTGATTTCAAATTGCTTGCATTGAATCTTGCTGTGTTGTTTTGTGATGGAACAGATTGTTGTGTATGCTGGTTATTGTTCGTAAATACAAATTAATGTGTGCTTTTCCTTGTCTCACATAGGAAAGTTAGGAGTATGCAGCCACTATATAAGTGTGCATGATTTCTAGCTCATTCAAATAAAGACATGAGCTTAAGTGACCTTTGAAACCTCCGTGTGTCGATTAGTTGGCGTTAACTTTGCACACTTCATGCACGTGGACCAAAATTAGCTTATAAGCAATTCATTATTTTTTATTTATGTAAAATTGTTATTTATAGTTATCCAAATTAACCACGTGTCCTATTAAAACAATTTGCATAATTCGTAGCACTTGGACCAAAATTAGAGCTAATTAGTAATTTTATTGTTTTAATCAATTCTTATTTAAAATTATCAGAAAAGAAAAATTACCCACAATTCCTAGTTGGTGAACAAGTGTGAATGTTTTGTGGCATGGCTTTGTGCATGGTGGACCAAAATTAGCATTAATTGGTAATTATTATTATTTATTTATTGTCTAAATTCTTATTTACTTTTATCAAAATTAAAACCACTGGTGTCCCTATTGAAACAATGTGACTTTTACAAAGAGTGAATATTATTTATTTATTTATTGTTTATTTATGTTTATTTTTGAATTTTATTACTGGTCGTCCATCATTATTTCAGAGATCTTATCTGTTTAGACAATGACTTCCTAACCTGTGGAAGGTTGTGTCTGTTCGGATGATACGTTTCTTTGTTTTTTCCTATTGATTATTGACGCGTTGAACAAATACACCTCTTCTTCTTTTCCATTATTGTTTGTTTCTTTTCAAAAGAATAATGAAGACACTTTTTTGAATTGTTTCCTTAAGAGTTGCTGAGATATATCATAATTGCATATGATATTCTCATTATAATACTTTGTGTATCTTGGAGGTTTTTTGCCAGTTACCGTCAGCAACATTGTGGGGTTTATTATGTCTTAGAGAGTAATGTTATCACGCCTCAAAATCTAGTTCAATTTCTTCCCATTCGATAATGATATTTCCCAACAGTTAAGCTTTCGACATGCTAGCGGTCGAAGAGAACCATTACTTGAGGATGGACAATCTCCTCTTTCCTCTGCCAAGAGCTGTTGCTGCGACACACGCCCCAACAAATCAAGGGTCCAAACGGCGTGGTTCACGAGAACATGCATTCAATCAAGGCCAAGGCAAAAGAGAGGGCCTCACATACCCAGTCAATTACCGCTTCGGGAAGCTAGCTGATGGGACGTGTAATTCGCCCAAGGTTTAATTAAATCACAATCTTAAGTATTCAAACACAACACTGTATCCTATGAATGTTGTCATGTATCTACACAATACCCTTTGAAATCGCAGATGAATTATCTAAGATTTGGGTCAATGGTTGGCATGAAAAAGTGCCATTTAACGATGAGTAGTATCGTTGCTTAAGGCGGTTGCAATCACTTGTTTCTATGGCCATAGATGCTAGACGGGCAGGTATCGGCAATTCTACTCAGAGGTAAAATTTACTTGATATAATATAGATGATTTGCAATCGCGGTAAGTACGTTACAACATGTTTAAGAATTGATAAAAAAATTTCGGCGAAACTTTTAAAAGAAGACGTTCCTTGATGACAGACATAAAGACGGGCCAGATACCGTTTGAAAAGGCCTAAAAGCTAATAGGATTGGAGACAATAAAATTTAATGTGAACCACTACTATTCCTATAATAGTTGATCCTAAACGTTCCGAATTGTTATTAGTATGTTTCCAAGAGTCTTCGAGAGCGTTGTCGGTGAATTGCTAAATTTGCTACTGACTCGAGTTGTTCGCTTAGACTTCTCTTGATGCAGACATAAAGACCAAAATAGACCGTTTTGAAAGCGCTAAGCTATAGATTGAGACATAGATCGTCCGATGTCTGTCTTCGAGGTGTTCTTGCCTTCTGGAGCGCGGGCCTGTGATGCTATCCTTCGTCGTGTTGGATCACCCTTGGCTTATGCGAGCGAGCGTCATTGTATCTCTTCAGAGCACTTGGCGCTCTATGGTCAAACTCGCTGTATTCGCTAGACTTCGTATCC
>JAGVVM010010117.1:0-27534 GCA_019149425.1 Psidium friedrichsthalianum | reverse complement strand
TTTTCAGTTTTTAAAGTTTTTTGTTTAAATTTCCTTTGTTGATTTTCTGTCTAAAGGTCAAGGGAAACAAGTCCTTCCGTATTATGTTTGATACTAACCCAGCGATAATCACCATTCCCCTTCCTCCGTTTTAGAGACGGTCTTCTCTACCATTTCCTTTTTTGTTGGAAATAAGCATTATTGTGAAGTTTATTTAAGTTTATCAGTTAGCCATAAATACTAAATTTACATATCTTCTTATTTGGACAGGTATTTTCCAATGTAAGCCGTAATTGCCGTAAAAAAAAGCCCTCATCTGTTTTTTTGTTGTCATCTTACATGCCCTATGGGTGATCCGGCTGTGCATCTTATGGTGAGAGACAGAAGGAAACTCTATATGTGGGGTAATTTTTATCGACTCCGTTATAAAGTTTTTGAAGACATTGGCAAGAAGACTCGGAAGAGGACATGGGGAAAAAAAAAAAAAAAAAGGGGAAAATAAAAAAAAAACAAGTAGTGGTTAAGGAAGGAACAATAAACGAGCGGGAGTGGTGGCGCATTGTAGGGTCTCCTGGGGCGGCCAGAACATGACGAAAGAAAATTTATTGAGGCGGGAGCGCGCTCTTGAGCAAGATTATAAGAGATAGAAGGAAGGGTTTTCAAGTTGCGGTTGGTGAAGTTCTGGGGTGGGTGGGAGGGAGGGGGGTGCAAGAAGAATGTTGTGGGGGGAAAAAGGCAATGGTTGTTTTTAAAGAGAAAGGAAGAAATGGTTTTTGTTTTTTTTTCTTAAAAAGAAGACGGTACAGAATGGATGAATAACGGAAGAGTAAGAAGTTGGGTGTTTTTTGCAGAGTTGGTGTGTACTTGGTTGTTGTTTGTACGCGTCAAAAAGTGAGGGAGATGGACTGTGCGGGGGAGGCGGGAGAGAAAGAATAAGAGTGAAAAAGAAAAAAGAGTTAAAAAGGAAAAAAAAAATAGGAAAGAGTTAAGGTGGGGGTTGGGTGAGAAAGAAGGAAAAAGAGTTAGGGAAGAGTTTATGTGGGGGTGTTTTTTTTTTTATTTAAGGGAAAAAAAGGGGGAAATTAGTACACATAAAGTTTACAAAAACTAAGGACGAAGGAAGGTGTTAATGCCGGTTCTTAACCAGTAAAGTGGAGTTTTTATAAGTGTTGGGTGAAATGGTTTGTTCAACGCGGTTGAATATTAGGAATGACTGGTCACTGTCTCATTCGGTTGTGGACTGCGTATGTGTCTGTTAACCCAACTGAATAGTTGCTATGAATGATAAAGTTGCTTTGCGGTTCTAGTGGCCAATTTTTTCGTCATTGAAATAAAAGTGTTGCGGCATGCTATTTAATAATGCTTTTGAGATTGGATTTATCTTTATTTTAACTCTTTCGCAAGTCTCCTATGATTTATGGCAACACACTGGAACATACATGCTTTAGTCAATTGCTAGATAGATTTAGTATTGTTAGCATGACTCAGCTTAGGATTTTACTCGTGTAAATTAATAAAATCAATAAAGACCAATAAAAGAAAATATTAGATGAACCAGAGTATGGCGGTTGGGTTGGTTATGTTATCTGTCAAAAAATTTGTTGACATGTCCAAGTTAAGTAAAAAATTGTTTATTTTTATGATTTAGGTGTGTTACCTAGGTGTCTTGTGTGTTGAAATATAAGTTTTCCCTAGACTTCTTTTCACTCTATAGATAATAGGAAATTGCTTAACTTTAGAGGTTTTAATCCACACTGACATATGTAATTTGAAAACAATACCTGTTCCAAGGGATGGATGGAAGAAGTATTTTATCACGTTTAGTAGGTGATGTTCAAGGTATTGTTATGTTTATATGCTTAGTTAGCAAAGATTGAAGCTGTTTCTGTGAAACGCTTTTAGAATCTATAAGTCTGAAGTTGAAACTCAGTTAAATAGGAAAATTAAAAATGATAAGAAGTGGATAGATGTGGTGATATGGAATTTCCTTGCGGAAATTTGTTATAAATTTGGCATTATTCACTAAATTATGCCTCCTTATACGCAAGTGAATGGCGGCGCGGACCGGAAAAGGAAAAAAAAAAAAACGATCGTTTTTTTTTAAGGAGGGAAAAACGATGAACGTGCGCATTTGTTAATTTTTTTTTTTTGGGTTTTTCGAAACACTTCGAAAAAGACAAGAAAGAGTTGAAAGAGCAGATACTATCATTCATTACTTAAAAAGGTTCTGAGAAACAAACCAAGATGCAATATCGAAACATAACAAATCCCGAGGATAGAAGGTAGAAGGTGGCGAAGGAAGCCAATTGGAAGGGAGAAAACCTAATCTATGGGCCTTAGCAACCCAGTCTGCACAAGAGTTTTCTTCGCGGGGGCAGAAAATAACACGGCCTTCCTTCATTGGGCCAGCAGATCTTTGCACTCCGAGATAACGTTTGATATTGGCCAGGCCTGGGCCTGGTTGTGTAGCTTCGTTAAGAGTTCCACGAGGCCTAAGTTATCACTGACTAAATCCCACTGAAGAGAAACACGTGTTTTCCTCTTGAAGTCTTCTGTTCCAGCTTCCACGTGCTTGAGGAGTCTTCCAGATCAAGTACGGTTTGCAACCCCTGTTTCAAAGCTAGGGTTTCTGCCGTTAATGGAGAATCTGCTCGGATTGCCTTCGCGAAGCCTGCAATCAGCGTGCCATGGCCGTCTCGCACGACTCCAGCGATTGACGCATCGATCTACTATCAACCCAAGATGCGTCGACATGGATCTTCCAGGTTCTCTGGCGCAGCTGCTTCCCCTGACCAGGTAAGATCGTGTTCCTCTTCTCTCGTGTGTTCCTTGAGAGCGTTAGCGGCGTTTTTAGGTCTGTGAGTTTCTGTGATGCAGGGCCTCCTCGATAATCAACGGTGGAGATGGTCTGGACCTTCGAAAAACCCAAGCATTTCTGGCTTTCCAAATCCCCCAGAGAACCGAGGCTACCAGATCTCCAGTTGGGAAGAAGAATCCTGGTAAGTGCTTCGAAAAACCATAGATCTAGCCTTGTGATGTTATCTGAAGCTGTGTCGATGCTGAGCCTTGAGTCTGACCAGATCTGTTTTGTCCATTCGCACAAAATGAATAAGTGTTCTGTGGTTTCTGGAACTTGATTGCATATAGGACATAGAGGATCAGGAAAGATCTTGCGTCTGCATAGGTTCTCTTTTGTAGGGATTGCGTTGTGACACACACTCCAGATAAAGAGTTTAACCTTTGGGGGTGTTTGAAGCTTCCAGATTCTAGACCATAGATTTTTGGGAGGCAAATAGGAAGATGAGGCTCGATCTGTCGTTGTATGCTTAAGATCCGTATGCATAGTTTATACCCACTTTTACGTTGTATGTGCCATCTTTAGAGTCCATCCAGACCACCTTATCTGTTGTTTGTCTAGCACAGAGGGGAATAGTTAGGATCTCCTGCACAATTTCTCTGTCAAAAAGGGATTCCAGCCTAGGAAGGTCCCAAGTCTGTGTATCTTTTTCAATCAGGTCCTCCACCAGAATTGGATCCTCTCGGTTAGGGGGTCCCTCTAGAATACCAGCTGGAAGCCATCTGTCCTCCCTAATTTTATATTTTTACCGTCCCCAACAACCCATCTCACATTTGGTGCTATAGCATCTCTCCCCACAACTAAACTCTGCCATCCCCATGACGAGCGAGAACCCTTTTTTGCTTTCCAGAAATCCCAGATGGAAAATAAAGGCCCCGCAGGACTTGGCTCCAAAGGGCAGAGGGAGATTCCCATAACCTCCAAGCTTGCTTACCAAGCATTGCTTTATTTACGTTAATCAGATCTTTAAATCCCAGCCCACCTTTGTCCTTCGTCATTTTCAAAACATCCCAGCTCTTCCAGTGGATTCCTGAATTAGGTTTACTGCTCTGTTTCCACCAAAAGGAGGCAATCTTCCTTTCTATGGTCGGCAGATGGGATATGGAAATGGATTTGAACACTGACATTGCGAATTGGGGTAATGCCTGCACCACGGTTTTAAGCAGAATTTCCTTCCCTGCCCTGGAAATAAGTTTCTCCTTCCAGCCTTGAAGTTTCATATCCACTCTAGCCAAAATCCAAGCAAACATGTTTTTCTTAGAATTTCCCCAATCAGACGGAATTCCCAAGTACTCCCCGTTTTATCCACAATAGGGACCCTTAATAGGCTGGCCATGTTTTCCTTTAGTCTTAGAGGGCATCCTTGACTGAAAGAGATCCCAGACTTATGAAGGTTTATAGCTTGTCCCGAAGCTGCACAATACTGATTAAGGATAGTTGTCAAATTCTGACATTCCCTGAGTGTCCCGTCTAGAAAAAACACAGCATCATCAGCAAACAATAGGTGAGATAGTGTAGGACAATGTCTGTTCAGCTTAATCCCTTTTAGTCTCCCATCCTCAACAGCCCTTTTTAACAGAGTGGATAAAACATTAGCCATAATTATGAACAGGTACGGGGACAAAGGATCGCCTTGTCTAATCCCACGAGTAGGATTGAAGAAGGGAAGTGGTTCTCCATTCACCTTAACACTGAATGACACAGACGAAATGCACTCTCTTACTAAAGATACCCATTCATCACAAAATCCCATTTTAGTCATACTAGCACACAGGAAGTCCCATTCAACCCGGTCATACGCTTTCTGATATCTAGTTTCAATAATGCCTGAAACTTTTTAGTTCTCTTTCGAACTCTCAGTTGATGAATAACTTCCTGGACCACAAAAATGTTATCCTGAATTTGCCTTCCCCCAATAAAAGCACTTTGTTCCTGAGAAATAATGTTAGATAGCCAAGGTTTCAAGCGGTTGGCCATAACTTTTTGAAATCACCTTATAGTTGAAGTTACAAAGACTGATAGGTCTGAATTGGGAGATGCTTTCTGGATTCATAACTTTTGGGATAAGAGAGATGAGAGTTCTGTTTAAGGAAGGGTCCAAAGTACCTGGAAGTAAAGAAATTGCTGACCAAAGACCACAAGTCTTGTTGTAATAGGTCCCAATGATGCCGATAGAAATGCCCATGGAAACCATCTGGGCCAGGAGCCTTTGACGCACCCAACTGAAAGACAGCATTCTTAACTTCCTCGATGGAGACTGGTGCCATCAGGGAAAGGTTCAGTCCGTTCCACTATGCATGGACATTCTTCTAGAATAGGCTGGAAGTTTCTAGGGCCCACCGATTTATAAAGAGAGTGGTAGAAATCTGATATATGATTCTTCAATTCATCTGGAGTTCTACACCAGTTAAGATCATCAATTTTCAGTAATGAGATTCGATTTCTTTGTCTTCTCTGGCTAGTTGAGGCATGAAAGAACTTGGTATTTTTATCTCCCCATTTAAGCTAGTCAATCCGAGATCTCATACTCCAATAAAATCTCCTCCTGTCTCCAGAGATTGTCGATATGGTTTATAATACATGGGCTTCCTCCCTATTGTAATTCCCTCCAGTTTTGTTCGTGATCTCGGTGAGCTTCTTTTCAAGGAGAGCAATCTGTTTGGACCCATTAGCAAATTTTCTTTTACTCCACTTGAGTAGTGCTGAAGCCATATTTTCCATCTTTGTGGCCAAATTCTTCTCAGTACCTTGCTGTTCATTCCATGTATCCCTCACAAAACCCATATATTCTGGGTGATTGGGCCAAAAGGCTTCAAATTTAAATTCTTTCTTCCTCTTTTCCATGGTGGGGCTGATGAGAGGATGATGGGACTGTGGTCAGACCCAATTGCTGGTAAAGCATAAACTTCAGCTTGGGAAATAGCACCCTCCACTCGATATCACATAACACCCTATACAGCTTTTTTTAACATGATCCTCCCCATCTCTATTATTCGCCCAAGTAAACGCACATCCTTTGCTTTCCATATCCATGAGAGAACAATCCTGAAGGAGATCCTGGAATGCAACAAGCCTGTAGTTCTCAGCTACTCTCCTTCTCACTTTCTCCCAATGATACAAAATCTCATTAAAATCCTCGGCAACAATCCATGGAAGTAGGTTAGAGGAAGCAATAGCTCGTATTACCGACCAAAGAGCGAGCCTGTCTTGAAAGTTGGTTGGAGCATAGACAAAGGTGATTCTCATTTCTGCACAATTCTCAGGTTTTGTACAGACAATATCCATAAGGTTCTCCCTACTGTTTACAATCTCCACCGAAACCTCCTCGTCCCACCATAGAGTTAGCCCACCCCCAATACCCACAGGGTCAACAGTGCATGAATACTTGTAGTTGAGACGCCTCCTCACCCTCTTTACAACTGACACTTTATTCTTAGTTTTCCATTAAAAAAACTAAATTGGGCCTCTCTGAGCCACAAGGCTCGAAGATGCTGGAATGTCAGGGGAGTACCCAAACCCTGACAGTTCCAGCATAAAAACTTCATCTAGCTCCAGGTGGCTTATTAGGGCTAGCCACCAAAGCCCAATTCTTAGAACCTTCCTCTACAGAGATGGGGGTATCCAAGAGTTGTGTTTCATCAATCTCATTCGACCCAGCCTCATTAGACATTACCAAAGAGCATCAAACGTAGTTTTTTTAAAAGCAGGAGCTTTGCTTTTCTTCTTAATCTTCTTTGAGTACTCTGTCATATTTTTTCAATCGAGTTTCAGACCAAGGGGTATCCGAAATTAGAAGGGGCTTCCCTGAATGTTTCCTTCCTATAAATTGACATGACTCCACTATAGGTTCCTTTCCTTTCCTCTTTGATGTATTTTCCGAGGTAATCTCCATCAGTTCCTGCGGCTTGTAAGCTTCAGCCTCTATTGGCACTGCAGCTTCTTCAGTAGCTGTTGAATAGTTATGGTTTACCACAAAACTTCTGGGGGGAAGCTTTTCTGACAGCAAATTTTATCTTAAATAGAGTACCCCACAAAAAGACACAACAAACTCCTTATGAGAAGTGAAAAAGCAAAACGCCGAATTTGAAATACCTCAAAATGTGGGGGTGTTTAGCTAAGGTTGCAGTTCCTAAACCGAAAAAGGTTAAAATAGGACCGAAAATCGTTGATTGCGTCTTTATTGGATATGCTCTTAACAATAATGCATATCGATTTCTAGTTCACAAGTTCGAAATTCCAAATATACATGTTAATACGATTATTGAATCAAGAGACGCCTTATTCTTTGAGAATATTTTTCCGTATAACAGAGCATATGAGCCAATAAACAGTGACAAGAGGTCTCGAGATATTATATCTCGAAGCGATCCTATGAAGGATGAACCTAGGCATAGTAAAAGACAAAAAACTTCTAAGTCTCTTGGATTTGATCTTCTAACATATTTGTTAGAGAATGAGTCTCGAGCCTTTAAAGAGGCTGCGACATCACTAGAAGCTCTGTTATGGAAAAAAGCCATCAATAGTGAAGTTGAATTCATCTTGTCAAACCATACTTGGGAATTGATTGATATTCCTCCTAATAATAAACTACTACAATGTAAGTGGATATTTAAGAAGAAAATGAAAGTGGATGGTACTATTGATAAATATAATGCTAGGCTTGTGGTAAAAGGATACAAGTAACGATAAGGTCTGGATTATTTTGACACTTATTCACCTATCACTAGAATTACATCCATAAGGATGTTAATTACTATAACAGCGATGTATAAGCTTGAAATCCATCAAATGGATGTGAAAACTACCTTCCTAAATGGAGATTTAGAAGAAGAGATATATTTGGAACAACCTAAAGGGTTCATTATTTCAGGACAAGAGAAAAAAGTATGTCGGCTTATTAAATCCTTTTATGGATTGAAATAAGCACCGAAACAATGGCAAGCTAAATTCGACTAAATGATATTGTCAAATGACTTTAAGATAAATGAGTGTGATAAATGTGTTTATCTCAAGAATACTCATAATGATTTTGTCATTTTGTGCCTGTATGTGGATGACATGCTTATAATGGGTAGCAACAGTGAGATCGTCAAAGCGACCAAACGTATGTTCACAAATAAATTTGATATGAAAGATATGGGGGTTGCAGATGTTATTCTATGGATTAAAATCCAAAAGACATCTGGAGGATTAATTTTATCACAGTCTCATTACAATGAGAAGATTCTTGGAAAATGTAAGAATCTAAATATTATATTAGCAAAGACCTTAATAGATGTCAATTTACATCTTTCAAAGAATACTGGTGAAAGCAAGGCTCAAAATGATTATGCCAGTATACTAGGCAGTTTAATGTATGTCATGAACCATACTAGGCCGGACATAGCTTGTGCTGTGAGCAAGCTAAGTCAATTTACTATTAGTCCAAATGAAAATCATTGGAAAGCAATGAAACGTGTGTTGGGTTATTTGACGTATACTCAAAATTATGCTTTGCATTACACAGAATCTAGCGGTACTTGAAGGATACTGTGATGCAAATTGGATAATCGGTACAAGAGACACAAAATCCACAAGTGGGTATGTATTTACACTTGGTGGTGGAGTAATATCTTGGAAATCATTCAAACAAACTTGCATTGCAAAGTCTACTATGGAAACAGAATTTATTACTTTATATAAGGCTGGTGAAGAAGCAGAGTGGCTGCGAAATTTCTTAGAAGATATCCCTAATTGGCCTAAACTAGTGCTAGCTGTATGTATTTATTGTGATAATCAAAAGGCAATGGGAAGGGCAAGGAATGTTATGTATAACGAAAAGTCCTGACATATACGTCGAAGACATGATACTGTGAGACAGCTACTCTCTAGTGGAATTATCACGATTGACTATGTGAAGTCAAAAGATAATATTACGGATTCATTAACAAAAAGCATAACTAGAGAGATGATTGTGAAAACATTAAGGGGAATGAGTCTAAGGCCTATGAAGTAAGTCGTCATAGCGCAAACCCTACCTCATTGATTGGAAATCCCAAGATCTAGGTCTAAAGGGACAACTAAGTTATACAGGCTGAGTAGAATACTGTCAACTCTTACGCATTCCCGTATAAAGACAGTACTGACACATGATGATTAAGCGTAAGCTTTTAATGATTATAATTTGGGCATGTGAAATGCTACACAATCAGAAATTACCTACGTAAGTGTGAAGTGAGGGCTGCTTTTAAGGGGAATTTGAAAGGCCGAATTCCTGACAGCACTCATGAAACCAGACGGTGTTCATGGCCAAAATGAACACAACAGTGAGAACTAACTTTGTTTGAGAGACAGTTGTATGATTTTTATTGTCTTGACTTACATCGAAGATCGATAGTTCAAAGACATTAAGTCTACTGATTGATCGAATAAGTCTGACAGGTCTCACTAGGGAAAGTTCAAAATTTCAGACTACTTATCCTAAAGCAGCGTTCCCTCATCGAATAATCGCACATTGTATTCATGCATGCACAAAGAGTCATGATAGCTGAACCTCTCATTTATGTGGGAGATTGTTGGGTTTTGGACAACAAAAGCTCATAAAAAGTGAATGAGAATTGTGGGTAGAAGTTAGTCCCATATAGGATGGAAGAGAAGATGGAAATGAGTTTAAATAGATGAGTCTCTCTAATGGGTTTGAGCCTCAAGGGGCACCCCACTTTTGTGGAGGAGAGAGAACCTACATAAAGCTGGATTGACCTACAAGCGCGCCGCCGCGGCAGCATCCTCGCTCGTCCGGCCGACTCAGATCGGGCCGGACTCGGGTCTGGGTCCAAACTTATCTTTTGGAATTCGGTCCATTTATTCCATCAGTTTTATTTTTTCGAATCGACACTATGAACTAGTGTCCGAATAGACATTTTTTTTTATTATTCTAAAATACTTTTCTCTTCCGAACATATTTGTCTATTCGTAATTTCCATCGGTTCAGGTTCGTCAATAATTGAACACCGAACGAAGGCATTGATTCGGTTCATAACTATTCATTTTTTAACCAAACATGAATGAGTCTTTTCGACTTGGTGACACTTCGGCCCGTGACATATATTACATTCGGTTTTTCCCTTTTCCAAAAACTGATGACACACATTTTGTTTTTTTCGAAAATCATCTTCATTCATTCTCTGTGCGATTTTCTCCCAAAGTTGCATTCAACGTTTTCTCTTGAAGGAGTACCACTTCAAAGAGAAAGGCGATCCGTTCTATCTTGGGAGGTAATTATCCAAAAAACCTTTGGTATCGATTGAGGGGACTAATTTATCTTAAGGACATAATGTAAATTCGTTGGGTTCGGATTTTCATCTTCAATTGAGTTTTTACGTCTGCTTCACGATTCAGGTTTGTTTTTAAAAACTTTTTTATTTTGCACGTACGAACGAAGATAGTTGATAACAAGGACAAGAGTAATGCCTGTTCGCTATGACAACATCTACACCTCACAAAATTATCATGTAATTTTTATTACTGCATTCCCACTGGGGCACACTTCACTACCTTTCACTGATATCCACCACCATATGGCTGTTGAGCATATGGGTTTCCACCCATCATGGGGTTATAACCTCCTGGCATCGATGATCCGTGAGGTAAGCTATATGGCCGTTGCATCGAAGCTCCTTGCTTTATGGTTCTAAGACCAGTAGCTCCGGCGGTCGACTTGCTTCTTTCAAATTGTTTCTCATTATTAAGAAAAGATAACAAAGATAAAATACGAGCTTGTTTTATAGCAATAGTAATTAATCGTTATTGTTTTAAGGTTAATCTATTTACCGTCTAGATAAAATTTTTCCTTGTTCACTAATAAATCGACTAATTAAACTCATGTTTCTATAATCAATTCGATCCCCCGATTGAATGGGGGCAAACACCTACGAAAAGATCGCTTAGATTTAAGAAAGTGTCGTTTGGATTTTTTCATGATTTGTTTATTCCTTATCCCGAACTCCCATGTTCATCCCCATGCCCGTGCCGGAACCAGCCATAGGGTTAGGTGGAGGCGTTAGGCTAGTTGGAGGCGTTAAAGCACTGGCACCAGCACGGCCCATTCCCGTACCTGATCCCATAGCTTTGCCTGTATTAATCGTGGATGTTACAGGAGCAGCAGACTGTTTTTCCATCCTTTTCTCCCTCCGATTTATTGGTGCCATTTAATCCCACTCTCCCAGAATGGTACACACATCTTGTTCCAATCCTTTTCATCAAGTTTTAGACGCAAGACCCAAAGATTATGAAAGAAAATGTACCCACGTTTAGGGAGAGGGGTTGAAAATGAATTCCCAATGTGACCCCTCAACTCCCATGCATTTCCATTCTATGATTAACTTGGATTAGTCAATAACTTGGACAACTGAGAATGTCATGTGCATTGACCCTAATTTTGGCTAAGTAAGCTAGCATATAGGGTTCAAATGCATTGCATTGAGGTGGGGTTCCTTAAAAAAAAAGGGTTCGAAGTACTGTTCAAATTTCTAAAGCTTTATCAAATAGATCGAAGACGAGATACGAGCGACAGTTCATGTCCACCGATGAAGTTCATGGTCATGTCAATTACACGTGTACTGTCGAAAAAGATTAATCTAAATTCGACATGTTCAAAAAACTCAATGTGAATATGATTTTTTATCGAGCCTAATACAAAAAAAAAACCTCCAACTTTAACCTTTGTCTTAATTATGTCCAAACTTTTTTTTGTCTCATAAAAACCCCAAACTTTTACTTCTGTCCCAATTCTACCGGCTTAACACTAAAAAAAAAAAAACTCAAAATTTAACTTTTGTCCCAATTCTATCGGCATAATACCCAAAAAAAAATCACAACTTTAGTATTTGTCCCAATTATATCCAAAACTTCTTTTTGTTTAAAAAAAAACCCAAACTTTTACTTTTGCCCCAATTATACCATTGTTAGCGTTCCATTACTAATTTTTGTTAGTTAATCCTACGTGACATTTTCACCTCAACAAAACTAACATGAAAAAACCGGTAACTTCTGTTCTGTTGTCTGCTTTCCCTACATATTGTTAGGAGATACAGAGACACTTAAGATGGTACGTTTCAGATTCTCCCTAGCACTCAACATCTCAAAGAATATCCAAACGTGGAGATTTGATTATCTGGACGAACGATCTCAAATCTCACCATTCTTGAAACCTACTGTTTTTGAATTTCGAAAATTCATTGGTAAGTTCGGTGAGAAAATTTGGGCCACATAATATTAATGGTGATTATAGACGAAAAGCTGGTGGTGGTAGAATTGCACCAAAAGTAAAAGTCTGAAATTTTTTATGAGATAATTTTTTTGGACATAATTGGAACAAATACTAAAGTTGAGGGTTTTTTAGGTATCAGATTAGTAGAATTGAGACAAAAATAAAAGTTTTGAATTTTTTATGAGACAAAATTTTTTTTTGATATAATTGGGACTGAGGCCAAAGTTGGGGGTTTTTTATGAGATAAATTTTTTTTGATATAATTGGGATAAAGGCTAAAGTTGAATTTTTTTGGATATTGGGCCTTTTTTAATTGTCAAGGCAAATCCAATGTAACCCACGTAACTCAAGTTTAATTAACAATGATAAATTAGGTCAAAATCTAACTAAATTCGCCCAAATAGCTTCTTTAACCTAATTTATAGATTGTAAAAAAAATTTCATATCAGAATTCCCAGCATCATAAATTAAGTGTCTTAAATAAGAAGCACGGGATTAGGCAAAATTACATGATTGCACAAATTGAAAACTTGAGGATTCAATTGCAAAAGCTACATAAACTAGGGGACTAAATTTGAATTTATCGCAAAAAATACGGTCGCTAGGGCGCGCATGAGAACGTTTCGTTTCTCTATTTCTGTTCCAAACCTATTCCAGAAATAGTTTGGAACAGAAACTCGTTTGGCACCGCAAATCTGTTTTTCTATTTCTGGAACAAAAATCTGTTCCAGAAATAGATTTTGGCCCAAAATCAGAAACAAAAATTTTTGTTTCTGGCAGAAATAGAAAAATCTATTTCAGAATGGTTGTCATGCGCGCCCTAACTAATATATATACAATTTCGACAAAAAAAAAAAAACCTAATATACACACACACACACAACATACATACATATACATATGCACTTTTTTTTTTAAAATTTCGTTTTCTTTTCCTTTCTTTCTCCATCTTCACTCTGGTTATTCGCACAATGCTAATAACCAGGGGAACTGGCTAGTACGCCGGTTGTTAGCATTGTGTGAAGCATAGGTTAATCAGCTAGGATCGAAGACTTCCAAACTCACTCCATTTTGGGTCGTACGCTGAACGCACAAGCCTACTTCGGGCATAACCTTCTATTGGAGATGTGGCGTGTACCTCCACTCCACCACCGTCTAAGCCTCAATTCCCACGGTAGCGTTTTCTTCCTCCGTGGGGGCGGGAATACCATTTCGATTTACATCTTAATGGAAGCCTTTTAAGGACATACTCAGGCCCACAATCTTCACTCTTGTTTCTCCCGCAAGCTCGATTTTTTTCCCGCCATTGTCGACAACCTCCGCTTCCACGAGCTTAGCCGAACGTAACTCCGGCCAAGCTTCTTCAGTCGCAAATATTGTCCAACTGGGCAACCCCACTGCCCACCCCATCCGCTCCTTTCCGGATTTCTCTCCACCGCTCCTCCACCGCAGAGTCCTGAGCTTACGTGGCTCCGCCGAAACTCAGAGAGAACCGCCGCATTTCTCCTCCCCTACGCCTCTCTCACCGGATATCCCCACGTGTGTATCGACCGACATACACCATCCCACTTCACGCTCGCCATTTCCCGAACAGCGTTTCCTCAGGTTCTACCCAATTGCGCCTATTGGATTTACCGGAACCACCGTTCGAGCGCCAACCATCGTTTTGTGATGATCCGTAAGACCCGAACTCATGTCTGCATCAATTTGTTTTGGATTATTAACGTTGAAAATGCATTGCGAATCACCTGTTCGATGACATGCCTCTCTAAAGCGTACGCTTCTGGGAGATCATGCAATATATTCAAATATTTAGGCGGGGCTTCCCTTTTTCTTTTTAATATCTTTTTCCCCTAAGTACTTGGATCAATTGGGACTTTTAGCATTGATGACTACGTCAATGCGGAAATTTTCCACTAACTGAGTTTAACTATAAGTGAATCAATCGGTTAAAAAAAAAAAATCCAAAGTTCCTTTGTGAAACTTGATTTTGAATTATTGGTTATCACATGAGTCCTTTTTGTTTTTTTTCTATATAGAGTTGACAAAATGCTTGCTGAATCTTGAATCTGATGATCAAATTGCGGCGTGGTGTAGTGGTCGTTGATAAATAGTCTCTTGCTGTTGGGTGTGCTGTTGATCTGTTGATGAGCCTAATGTCTGTTGTTGTTTGGGGACATTCCGCTTGTCATACTCAATCTCTCTGTACTGACGCAAGGGACTTGCTACCCTTGTGGACGACGGACTCCATCTTTTTGGTATCTTAGGGCGCGCATGAGAACGTTTTTTTGTTTCTCTATTTCTGTTCCAACCTATTCCAGAAATAGGTTTGGAACAGAAACTCGTTTGGCAACGCAAATCTGTTTTTCTATTTCTGGAAACAAAATCTGTTCCAGAAATAGATTTTGGCCCAAAACCAGAAACAAAAAATTTTTGTTTCTGACAGAAATAGAAAAATCTATTTCTATTCCAGAAATTATTTCTGGAACAGAATGATTGTCATGCGCGCCTGCTAGGAGCTTCTACTGAAATTCTTAGACCTGAGTGTTTGGGCTGGGCCTTGAAAATCCCAAATTTATGTGTGGATCAGGATAGAGCAGTATCCAAATCTAGAGTTAGCTCATTGGAAATTTGGAGTGAAAATCGAGGTAAGGAATTGTTCATGCATATCCTAAAAGTTCAAAATTCTAAAAAAATACCAAAAAAATTCTGCTAATTACATTATGCACATCCTCGCATGCTCGCTTGGTGAGCTCGAGAGTGCATAATCTGGGGAACCTTTCTTACGTGGGAAACATTAGGTACGTGTAGTTCCCGACGAACTAACCTCGTCCAAATATTTGCAGTCAAACAGTACAATAGCTCTCCATCGATAAATTAAAAAGCTAATAAAATTAAACTTCAAATAGCTCTGTGCAAGAAGACACCTCGCTTCTCTCAGCTTACTCAAAACTTGATGTAATAGATGATCTCTCGAGGAGTTCGCACCCAAACATAAACACCAGATTTCAAATGCGAAAATCTTCTCATTCACAAGCTGTTATTTCAACGCGTGATCATGCCACCAAGCTCAGTTCAGCTAAGAGCTTGACTGGGTTTGCTTATGATACCCTTTTTATACAGTTAAAAAGGATCCTTCTATTATTTGAGAAATTGTAGTAGCATCCCTGCTATGTAAATTTGTAGGTGACCTTGTTCTTCCTTTGTTGGTATTGGAATGTTTCCTTATTTTTTCACTTAACGTTACAAATCTTTGATGGGTCTAGGTATTGTCGCATCTGTGAGTATTTTAATATAGTTAGTGCTTAAGAGAGTAGAAACTAGATCAAATATCTAGCATGAGGAGCAATAACTGACGCGTTTTAGTAGCTTGATTTGCCAAAGTTTTAGTAAATTTAGTGTTTGCCTTTTTTTTTATGTGTGTTTAATTTGGTTGTAATTGGTTAGGTTTTTGTTTTTTCCGTATGCTTTTTCCCATACTTAAGGGAAAAATTGCTTAGAATTGGATCCTGAGTTGGGGAGGGTATAAGACATGTCAAGGCCGAGTCGGATACGTGTCGCTAAAATTGTATTGCAAAAAATGGGACAATATGGGTCGGACCCATTTTTGACCAACTCACCCATTTGATTGGTTTAAGAAATTCAAGTGTTCTCTTTTGGGAGAACTAGAAAGTTTGGATTAAGAATGCCAAAAAGCTGCTCGAGTTTAACTTGATGAAAATAGAGGAATCAGATCGAAGCTTGAGCTAAATGATCTTCAGATGCATGACTTAATCTCACCAAGAGGAAGATTTTCTCTTTGGAATCAGAAACTACGACTAGCTCCAGAATTTTGATCCAATCATCATGTCCAATGAAGAGAAAACGTAGATTATAAAAGCGAAAGTTACTTTTGCTACACAGATCAAAAGACTATGTATCTGAGGACTTTTGTTGGCCTTAGGAGCAGCCTTTATCTGGGATTAATATGTTAAGTATATTTTGTTCCCAACTGCACTGAGTGACAAATCTGTAGAAATGTGTGCGGCCCTTTACTGAACGAAGTGCTCTAATCCAGTGCAATTCACTCACTGAATGAGTGCGATTTGCTCACCGGCTGGACTGGGGAAAAGCCGCTGGTTTATTAGTGCATAATTTTGCAAGGGCTTTCTATGCCTTGAATTTGAGTGACTTCTAGTTCTAGTAGCTTGCTAAATGAATCCAGGATACTAGCGGCTGAAGCAACTAGCGGCAATGTGAGTGCGATAACTGATTGGATCAGTGAGGATCAGTGAGACATAGTTCTCTGAATATATGCCAAGTTCTAAGTCCCCTCCTTTATCGAATTAGGCACCAGATCATTACTTTGTTCTGCTTATCTGCTAGATGTGCGAGCCAAGGAAGTATCTGGTCATGGAGTTTCCTTTTCACACTCTGATATGAAATTTCGTAATGATTATGTACATGGATATCGACAGCTTTAGTTTTCTAAGATGTTTTTCCAGTTTGAAATTCAAATGCTCTAATATATTTATTTCTGTTTCTTACCTTTCCCAATCGCCCTACTCTTAATGAGAAGATTCCGTCACTAACCTATCTCAACAAATATTGAGTCGTTGTTTATGATGCTGTCTTTTATGCCATTGCATCTTCCATCATTGACAGTTTCTGCACAGCAGCACATGGAGATGATGTATATTGCATTGTCAAAACCGAAAAGAATCCGTGAAGGAAATAGCGCCAGAGATTACTAAGAGTTGTCATCTAGATGAAGGATGTTGCTCTGGTTATTCATTAGGACTGGAGAGTCCAATCTCTTCTTTAGCTGCCGACAAGGTTTTAGGTATCAACAGAATGTAGCCTCGTGAATGTGAAATTGAAGTGGGTGAAAGATTGGGAGCTTGACACCGTTGGTTCAGGGGAGAGGGATCTCAAAGCAGTGAACTTCCTTATTTCTCTTATTGCCTCTGCTCCGCAGTGTTGCTGCCCTGTATACCACCTCTCGTCTCACGTGGACAACTTGGCCTTCCCCATGATCTCAAGCTCTCCACGTTTATCAGGAGATGCCCAAATATTTTTCACGAGTTTTATATTCCTGACAGTGGAGGGACTCCTGTTCCCTGGTTTCACTTGACACCCGAAGCCCACGGACTCCATCGGGAGGAACTCAGTGTTTTGCAACAGAACCATACGGATGTCCAGAACAGGCTTTGCAAATTGCTTATGCTCACTAGTGATAGGATCCTTCCTCTACAAACTATTGACCAGTTGAAGTGGGATCTTGGTTTGCCCTATAATTATCAGGAATTACTGATTTTGAAGAGTCCAGAATTATTCTCTTTAGTCAGGCTCCCTGATGATCGAACTGGGGTGAAACTTCTATTTTGGGATGATCACCTAGCTGTATCTGAATTGCAGAATAATGCAGCTTTACTGCAGAAGGAAGAAGATTTAAAAGACGGCATCCTATCTTTTCCGATTCGATTCACAAGAGGCTTTGGGTTAAAGAGAAAATGCATGAGGTGGCTAGAAGAATGGCAGAGCCTTCCTTATACTTCTCCTTACTCGAATGCATCCCACTTGGATCCTCGTACTGATGTATCTGAGAAAAGGATTGTTGGAGTCTTTCATGAGCTTCTACACCTTACTGTCAAGAAGAAAACAGAGCGGAAGAACGTAAGTAATCTTCGCAAGCCATTGAGTTTGCCCCAGAAGTTCACCAAGGTTTTTGAGCGCCATCCAGAATCTTTTACATTTCAAAAAAGTCTGATACTCAAACTGGATTTTCCATGAAGGGAAAACTGCGCTGTACAGATCTCACTTCATGGTGACTGTTGATCTAAGACATCAATTTGCTGTGAGTTCTTTCCCTTGGCATTTCTACTTTGGAAGTTCATTATTTCTATTTAAGTTTTACTAGCTATTTATTTGATTTTCTGATGAGAAAGGCATGAATACTGGCAACTTCCGGGAGCCTGAGGAATCAGGGACGTGGCCTTCTTGCAAGGTCATGGAAGAGCCATCTTTTTGGTTTGGCGGTTATGTAATTTGCCAAAGTTAGCATCTGAATGGGCATCCCATTAATCTGGGCTGAGTTTTCAACAAAATTTGCTCAGAATCATCCTGGAAGTATGTCGTCTGGACTGGCATGAACAGCAACCGATCGCAACCGAACATGGTCCGGTTTCACACTGCTGCAATTCAAATCCAGTTTGATTTTGCTTGAGAATAGCAGCAATTTTTCATTCCGAGGCAGTCACTGTGATAATTTCAGCAATGTTGTTCCGCCTTTTGCTGTATACACAGCTGTGGTTCCGCACATGCTTCTGGAGTCATCAACCGAAACGATGTCGATGTTCTGCTATATTGCGAGAGGGCAGTGTCAATAACATCGAAAGTGTTGAACGTCCCGTTATCATTTCCTTTTGGTATGTGTAGGCTGAAGCTACCTTACTTCCGGTGCTTTTTGCAAAATGACCATTGTGTAAATGAGGACTTTTTCATTATATATATAAAAAAAAAAACTATTGATATATCACGCGGCAACTTCAAAGGAGTGATATTTTCTCCAAAATTTTAAAATAAGAGAAATTTTCAACATAAAAGTTTGAAATGCGCTTATTTTCTTGAATAAGGCCTGAAATGGTCATGATAATTTTAAATAATGTTCTGACGGCTGACCGGCAACATATTCTGGCCAATCAAATGCATTTTCGTTCAAAGACAATGTTAACTTTATATTATTTTTTATTTTTATATTTTATTTTTCTCACTTTCTTTTTTTATTTTCTTTTTTTGAGGTTAGCAAGGGCTTGGGCGACCCTCGCCGATGATTGGGTGAGGGCCAGCATGCCCCTGTCAGCCACTAGCAAGGATAGCCGCTGGCCACGAGCAAGGCCTTTACCCCTCGCCTAGCCCCTTCGAGCATCGTCATCGACGAAAAGAAAAGAATAAAAACTGAAGAATATCCAAAAATATAAAAGATGAAAATGCCCTTAATCAGTTTGAAAGTTAAGCCTATTTGAGATTAACATAGTCACTTTAGGACTTTATCTACTTCAGCAATTATTCAAGAAAATAAGAGCACTTTGGGTATTTATTTAGAATTTTTCCTAAAATAAATAATTTTATTTAAATATGAAAAAAATTATATCCGATTTTTTTATATGATTTGACGCGTCGACAATTTAAAGGGTTTGAAGCTATTCATACGATTTAAAATAACAAAGGGGAAAATTGATAAAAACAAGAAAAAAGAAGGAAAACACAAATCATCAACAAAATACCAACTATACTGCAAACGTCCATGGCTTGCGAGCTCACTCTCACTAGAGAGAGAGAGAGCAACCATGGTCTTCTCAGTCGTCGGTTGTGGAGAAACCACCTTCTCTCTCCTCCGCTCACCGTCGCTGTCGTCGTCTTCTCTCTCTTCTCTTCACTCTTCCGCCTCCCCAGCCGCTCCACCTCGCCTCGTCTTCATCCATTCGACTCGGACGATCGATCAAGCGCGCTCTCCGATCTAAATCGCTGAAGGAAATTTCCGCCCGACGATCGCGTGCCTCCGGCTGATACGGGATCGGGAATCGGCGGCGGGCGGAGTCCCCGGCCAAGGCCGCTTCGGCGCATCCTGAGTCGCAGGGATTCACCAGGGCCGGCTTGCTTCGACGCCCTCAGCCGCGAAGCTCGTGGAGAGAGCTGGGTTCGGTTACTGCTTCACGAGCGGTGAGCTCGCGGAGTTGTGTTTGTTGGTTCGTGATTTGGTTTTTGATCGAGGATGTTTGTTGGGAGGACTGCATGGTTGTTTTTAATTGCCCATCGGTGTGTCCATTTCAAACATCTGTCGGGACGATCACTTTATTGTTGAGCTTATGGAATTTGATTAAACTGATCTTCCAAGTTCCATGTATAGGCAGACATTTGTCCCAAGTTCCATGCATCCTTTATTATAAGAGTACCTTAGTTTTCAGCTGCGTCCATCTGATGACTCCAGTCCGTCTTCAACTTTGCATTGCTATACCAACTCTAAGCTAAGGTTCGAATCCTGATATTCTTTTGATGATTTCGAAGATCTCCTTCCCCATTGGGGCTCATGGCAACCATCCCCAGTATTAAGGACCACAACTCATTTCATTGAATCAGACCGTTTCCTCGGTGAATTTGCTATAGCTCTGCTGCTTCGCAGGGATAGTCTAGTGGCTCACTGAAAACTAAGGTACTCTTATAATAAAGGATGCATGGAACTTGGACAAATGTCTGCCTATACATGGAACTTGGAAGATCAGTTTAATCAAATTCCATAAGCTCACAATAAAGTGATCGTCCCGACAGATGTTTGAAATGGACACACCGATGGGCAATTAAAACAACCATGCAGTCCTCCCCAACAAACATCCTCGATCAAAAACCAAATCACGAACCAACAAACACAACTCCCGAGCTCACCGCTCGTGAAGCAGTAACCGAACCCAGCTCTCTCCACGAGCTTCGCGCTGAGGGCGTCGAAGCAAGCCGGCCCCTGGTGAATCCCTGCGACTCGAGGATGCGCCGAAGCGCCTTGGCCGGGGACTCCGCCGCCGGATCCCGATCCCGTAATCACCGGAGCACGCGATCGTCGGGCGGAAACGATTCCTTCAGCGATTTAGATCGGAGAGCGCGCTTGATCGATCGTCCGAGTCGAATGGATGAAGACGAGCGAGGTGGAGCGGCTGGTGGGAGGCGGAAGAGTGAGAGAGAAGAGAGAGAAGACGACGACAGCGACGGTGAGCGGAGGAGAGAGAAGGTGGTTTCTCCACAACCGACGACTGAAGAAGAAACCATGGTTGCTCTCTCTCTCTCTAGTGAGAGTGAGCTCGCAAGCCATGGACGGTTGCAGTATAGTTGGTATTTTGTTGATGATTTGTGTTTCCTTCTTTTTTCTTTGTTTTTATCAATTTTCCCCTTTGTTATTTTAAATCGTATGAAATACTTCAAACCCTTTAAATTGTCGACGCGTCAAATCATATAAAAAAATCGGATATATTTTTTCATATTTAAATAAAATTATTTATTTTAGGAAAAATTCTAAATAAATACCCAAAGTGCTCTTATTTTCTTGAATAATTGCTGAAGTAGATAAAGTCCTAAAGTGACTATGTTAATCTCAAATTAGGCTTAACTTTCAAACTGATTAAGGGCATTTCATCTTTTATATTTTTGGATATTCTTCAGTTTTTATTCTTTTCTTTTCGTCGATGACGATGCTCGGAAGGGGCTAGGCGAGGGGTAAAGCCTTGCTCGTGACCAGCGGCTATCCTTGCTAGTGGCTGACAGGGGCATGCTGGCCCTCACCCAATCATCGGCGAGGGTCGCCAAGCCCTTGCTAACCTCAAAAAAAGAAAAAAAAAAAGAAAGTGAGAAAATATAAATAAAAAATAAAAATAATATAAAGTTAACATTGTCTTTGAACGAAAATGCATTTGATTGGCCAGAATATGTTGCCGGTCAGCGTCAGAACATTATTAAAATTATCATGACCATTTCAGGCCTTATTCAAGAAAATAAGCGCATTTCAAACTTTTATGTTAAAATTTCTCTTTATTTAAAATTTTGGAGAAAATATCACCCTTTGAAGTTGCCGCGTGATATATCAATAGTTTTTTTTTTATATATATAATGAAAAAGTCCTCATTTACACAATGGTCATTTTGCAAAAAGCACCGGAAGTAAGGTAGCTTCAGCCTACACATACCAGAAAGGAAATGATAACGGGACTTCAACACTTTCGATGTTATTGACACTGCCCTCTCGCAATATAGCAGAGACATCGACATCGTTCGGTTGATGAACTCCAGAAGCATGTGCGGAACCACAGCTGTGTAACAGCAAAAGGCGGAACAACATTGCTGAAATTATCACAGTGACTGCCTCTCGAATGAAAATTGCTGCTATTCTCAAGCAAAATCAACTGGATTTGAATTGCAGCAGTGTGAAACCGGACCATGTTCGGTTGCGATCGGTTGCTGTTCATGCCAGTCCAGACGACATACTTCCAGGATGATTCTGAGCAAATTTGTTGAAAACTCAGCCCAGATTAATGGGATGCCCATTCAGATGCTAACTTTGGCAAATTACATAACCGCCCAACCAAAAAGATGGCTCTTCCATGACCTTGCAAGAAGGCCACGTCCCTGATTCCTCAGGCTCCCGGAAGTTGCCAGTATTCATGCCTTTCTCATCAGAAAATCAAATAAATAGCTAGTAAAACTTAAATAAGAAATAATGAACTTCCAAAGTAGAAATGCCAAGGGAAAGAACTCACAGCAAATTGATGTCTTAGATCAACAGTCACCATGAAGTGAGATCTGTACAGCGCAGTTTCCCTTCATGGAAAATCCAGTTTGAGTATCAGACTTTTTTGAAATGTAGAAGATTCCTGGATGGCGCTCAAAAACCTTGGTGAACTTCTGGGGCAAACTCAATGGCTTGCGAAGATTACTTACGTTCTTCCGCTCTGTTTTCTTCTTGACAGTAAGGTGTAGAAGCTCATGAAAGACTCCAACAATCCTTTTCTCAGATACATCAGTACGAGGATCCAAGTGGGATGCATTCGAGTAAGGAGAAGTATAAGGAAGGCTCTGCCATTCTTCTAGCCACCTCATGCATTTTCTCTTTAACCCAAAGCCTCTTGTGAATCGAATCGGAAAAGATAGGATGCCGTCTTTTAAATCTTCTTCCTTCTGCAGTAAAGCTGCATTATTCTGCAATTCAGATACAGCTAGGTGATCATCCCAAAATAGAAGTTTCACCCCAGTTCGATCATCAGGGAGCCTGACTAAAGAGAATAATTCTGGACTCTTCAAAATCAGTAATTCCTGATAATTATAGGGCAAACCAAGATCCCACTTCAACTGGTCAATAGTTTGTAGAGGAAGGATCCTATCACTAGTGAGCATAAGCAATTTGCAAAGCCTGTTCTGGACATCCGTATGGTTCTGTTGCAAAACACTGAGTTCCTCCCGATGGAGTCCGTGGGCTTCGGGTGTCAAGTGAAACCAGGGAACAGGAGTCCCTCCACTGTCAGGAATATAAAACTCGTGAAAAATATTTGGGCATCTCCTGATAAACGTGGAGAGCTTGAGATCATGGGGAAGGCCAAGTTGTCCACGTGAGCGAGAGAGGTGGTATACAGGGCAGCAACACTGCGGAGCAGAGGCAATAAGAGAAAAATAGGAAGTTCACTGCTTTGAGATCCCTCTCCCCTGAACCAACGGTGTCAAGCTCCCAATCTTTCACCCACTTCAATTTCACATTCACGAGGCTACACTTCTGTTGATACCTAAAACCTTGTCGGCAGCTAAAGAAGAGATTGGACTCTCCAGTCCTAATGAATAACCAGAGCAACATCCTTCATCTAGATGACAACTCTTAGTAATCTCCGGCGCTATTTCCTTCACGGATTCTTTCGGTTTTGACAATGCAATATACATCATCTCCATGTGCTGCTGTGCAGAACTGTCAATGATGGAAGATGCAATGGCATAAAAAGACAGCATCATAAACAATGACTCAATATTTGTTGAGATAGGTTAGTGACGGAATCTTCTCATTAAGAGTAGGGTGATGGGAAAGGTAAGAAACAGAAATAAATATATTAGAGCATTTGAATTTTCAAACTGGAAAAACATCTTAGAAAACTAAAGCTGTCGATATCCATGTACATAATCATTACGAAATTTCATATCAGAGTGTGAAAAGGAAACTCCATGACCAGATACTTCCTTGGCTCGCACATCTAGCAGATAAGCAGAACAAAGTAATGATCTGGTGCCTAATTCGATAAAGGAGGGGACTTAGAACTTGGCATATATTCAGAGAACTATGTCTCACTGATCCTCACTGATCCAATCAGTTATCGCACTCACATTGCCGCTAGTTGCTTCAGCCGCTAGTATCCTGGATTCATTTAGCAAGCTACCTAGAACTAGAAGTCACTCAAATTCAAGCATAGAAAGCCCTTGCAAAATTATGCACTAATAAACCAGCGGCTTTCCCCAGTCCAGCCGGTGAGCAAATCGCACTCATTCAGTGAGTGAATTGCACTGGATTAGAGCACTTCGTTCAGTAAAGGGCCGCACACATTTCTACAGATTTGTCACTCAGTGCAGTTGGGAACAAATATACTTAACATATTAATCCCAGATAAAGGCTGCTCCTAAGGCCAACAAAAGTCCTCAGATACATAGTCTTTTTGATCTGTGTAGCAAAAGTAACTTTCGCTTTTATAATCTACGTTTTCTCTTCATTGGACATGATGATTGGATCAAAATTCTGGAGCTAGTCGTAGTTTCTGATTCCAAAGAGAAAATCTTCCTCTTGGTGAGATTAAGTCATGCATCTGAAGATCATTTAGCTCAAGCTTCGATCTGATTCCTCTATTTTCATCAAGTTAAACCTCGAGCAGCTTTTTGGCATTCTTAATCCAAACTTTCTAGTTCTCCCAAAAGAGAAACACTTGAATTTCTTAAACCAATCAAATGGGTGAGTTGGTCAAAAATGGGTCCGACCCATATTGTCCCATTTTTTGCAATACAATTTTAGCGACACGTATCCGACTCGGCCTTGACATGTCTTATACCCTCCCCAACTCAGGATCCAATTCTAAGCAATTTTTCCCCTTAAGTATGGGAAAAAGCATACGGAAAAAAAAAAAACCTAACCAATTACAACCAAATTAAACACACATAAAAAAAAAGGCAAACACTAAATTTACTAAAACTTTGGCAAATCAAGCTACTAAAACGCGTCTGTTATTGCTCCTCATGCTAGATATTTGATCTAGTTTCTACTCTCTTAAGCACTAACTATATTAAAATACTCACAGATGCGACAATACCTAGACCCATCAAGATTTGTAACGTTAAGTGAAAAAATAAGGAAACATTCCAAATACCAACAAAGGAAGAACAAGGTCACCTACAAATTTACATAGCAGGGATGATGCTACTACAATTTCTCAAATAATAGAAGGATCCTTTTTAACTGTATAAAAAGGGTATCATAAAGCAAACCCAGTCAAGCTCTTAGCTGAACTGAGCTTGGTGGCATGATCACGCGTTGAAATAACAGCTTGTGAATGAGAAGATTTTCGCATTTGAAATCTGGTGTTTATGTTTGGGTGCGAACTCCTCGAGAGATCATCTATTACATCAAGTTTTGAGTAAGCTGAGAGAAGCGAGGTGTCTTCTTGCACAGAGCTATTTGAAGTTTAATTTATTAGCTTTTAATTTATCGATGGAGAGCTTATGTACTGTTTGACTGCAAATATTTGGACGAGGTTAGTTCGTCGGGAACTACACGTACCTAATGTTTCCCACGTAAGAAAGGTTCCCCAGATTATGCACTCTCGAGCTCACCAAGCGAGCATGCGAGGATGGATGCTGCATAATGTAATTAGCAGATTTTTTTGTATTTTTTTTAGAATTTTTGAACTTTTAGGATATGCATGAACAATTCCTTACCTCGATTTTCACTCCAAATTTCCAATGAGCTAACTCTAGATTTGGATACTGCTCTATCCTGATCCACACATAAATTTGGGATTTTCAAGGCCCAGCCCAAACACTCAGGTCTAAGAATTTCAGTAGAAGCCCCTAGCAGGCGCGCATGACAATCATTCTGTTCCAGAAATAATTTCTGGAATAGAAATAGATTTTTCTATTCTGTCAGAAACACAAAATTTTTTGTTTCTGGTTTTGGGCCAAAATCTATTTCTGGAACAGATTTTTGTTTCCAGAAATAGAAAAACAGATTTGCGTTGCCAAACGAGTTTCTGTTCCAAACTATTCTCTGGAATAGGTTTGGAACAGAAATAGAGAAACAAAAACGTTCTCATGCGCGCCCTAAGATACCAAAAAGATGGAGTCCGTCGTCCACAAGGGTAGCAAGTCCCTTGCGTCAGTACAGAGAGATTGAGTATGACAAGCGGAATGTCCCCAAACAACAACAGACATTAGGCTCATCAACAGATCAACAGCACACCCAACAGACAAGAGACTATTTATCAACGACCACTACACCACGCGCAATTTGATCATCAGATTCAAGATTCAGCAAGCATTTTGTCAACTCTATATAGAAAAAAACAAAAAGGACTCATGTGATAACCAATAATTCAAAAATCAAGTTTCACAAAGGAACTTTGGAATTTTTTTTTTTTAACCGATTGATTCACTTATAGTTTAAACTCAGTTAGTGGAAAATTTCCGCATTGACGTAGTCATCAATGCTAAAAGTCCCAATTGATCCAAGTACTTAGGGGAAAAAGATATTAAAAGAAAAAGGGAAGCCCCGCCTAAATATTTGAATATATTGCATGATCTCCCAGAAGCGTACGCTTAGAGAGGCATGTCATCGCAACAGGTGATTCGCAATGCATTTTCAACGTTAATAATCCAAAACAAATTGATGCAGACATGAGTTTCGGGTCTTACCGGATCATCACAAAACGATGGTTGGCGTCGAACGGTGGTTCCCGGTAAATTCCAATAGGCGCAATTGGGTAAGAACCTGAGGAAACGCTGTTCGAATGGCGAGCGTGAAGTGGGATGGTGTATGTCGGTCGATACACACGTGGGGATATCCGGTGAGAGAGCGTAGGGGAGGAGAAATGCGGCGCGTTCTCTCTGAGTTTCGGCGGAGCCACGTAAGCTCAGGCTCTCAGTCTCGGGCGCGTGGAGGAGCGGTGGAGAGAAATCCGGAAAGGAGCGGATGGTGGTGGGCAGTGGGGTTGCCCAGTTGGACAATATTTTGCGACTGAAGCTTGGCCGGAGTTACGTTCGGCTAAGCTCGTGGAAGCGGAGGTTGTCGACAATGGCGGGAAAAAAAATCGAGCTTGCGGGAGAAACAAGAGTGAAGATTGTGGGCCTGAGTATGTCCTTAAAGGCTTCCATTAAGATGTAAATCGAAATGGTATTCCCGCCCCCACGGAGGAAGAAAACGCTACCGTGGGAATTGAGGCTTAGACGGTGGTGAGTGGAGGTACACGCCACATCTCCAATAGAAGGTTATGCCCCCGAAGTAGGCTTGTGCGTTCAGCGTACGACCCGAAAATGGGAGTGAGTTTTGAAGTCTTCGATCCTAGCTGCATTAACCTATGCTTCACACAATGCTAACAACCGGCGTACTAGCCAGTTCCCCTGGTTATTAGCATTGTGCAGAATAACCATGTGTGAGTGAAGATGGAGAAAGAAAAGAAAAAAGAAAACGAAATTTAAAAAAAAAGTGCATATGTATATGTATGTATGTTGTGTGTGTGTGTGTATATTAGGTTTTTTTTTTTGTCGAAATTGTATATATAATATTAGTTAGGGCGCGCATGACAACCATTCTGAAATAGATTTTTCTATTTCTGCCAGAAACAAAAATTTTTGTTTTCTGATTTTGGGCCAAAATCTATAGTTCTGCCAGAAAAAACAGATTTTTGCCAATTTTTCTT
>JAGVVM010010116.1:0-15240 GCA_019149425.1 Psidium friedrichsthalianum | reverse complement strand
TTTTGTATAAGCTTTTTTTTTAAATGACTCTTAGGGCATGGAATGTGATATTCCGCAATTACATGTAAAACAATCTAAAAAAAAAAACAAGTATGTGTTGATGAAAGATGTCAAGGTGCGCATGGCAACACTTCTGAAATAGAATTTCTGCTCGAGAAGTGCTTTTAAAGTAGAATTCCGTTCGGGAACGCAATTTCTGGAGCAAAAATTCGTTTGGTTGCGCAACTTTATTTTCTACTTCTAAAGCATTTTTCTTGCTTCAGAAGTAATTTTAAAGCCACTTAAAGAATTAAAAAAAATTACTTCTCTTCAGAAATAGAAAAAATCAACTTCTCGGGAGAAGTTGATTTCTAGAGTAGAAGTGTTGCCATGTGCAGAGGATGCGTGGGAAGTGTACATGCACTTCTTCTCGTCCATGGACTCCTTGAGTCCTGTCATTCGTTTATGCAGCTGAGAATCAAAGCAACAAAAGGAAGAAAGAGAAGAGAAAAGGATGTATAAAGAAGGTGGTCAAAAAGCTCGTCTTTGAAACGTATTAGTCGTGCACTAATTAATTAATTGAGGGTTCTAATATTCCGTCCTATCTTTTTAGTTACGAGAGTTGTAATTATTCCTTTAAAAAAAGCAGTACTTTGGCCTTTACAGAACAAGAGTTTGGCGTAATCCCTTTTCAGTACAGATACCGTATGCCCTAAAAGCATATGCTGGAGAAAGATTTCGAGGAGGCCATGTGCCACCCTCTCAAGCCCTCCTTTCATTACTTTTTTTTTTTTTATTTGTAGGATATATGCACCAGAAGCCCTAAACTTGTCGTGAAAATACAATTGAGTCTTAAAACCTATAAAAATTCATCAAGACAAGCAACCAGTCTTTCCGTTGACTCTATAACTTGATGATGGAAAATGTTAACGTGTTTTTTTTTAGAAATATTTTCTATTCCTAAGTCACTATGATGTGGCCAAAACGACGTCGTTTTGGTCCAAATTGATTTCATTAAACAATATGTAAATTACATAAAAACAAGCACACAAAAAAAAAAGTGAGAGTGAAGCCTTCGCTGCACCACCGCCTTACTATCACCAGAACATGGGAAATGGTTGGTGGGAGTCACGACCACAGGCGAGGGTCGTGATTCCCTTGCCTCGCCAGGCACTGCCAAGGCCTGGTGATCAGTAGAGGAAAATAGTTAAAACAAGAAAAAAGAGGGGCATTTTTCGTTAACCCTTTTCCCTTACTTTTCACATTTTGCATAGGTATTTTTTTTATTTCAAATTTTCCGCTCAAAAGGTATGTTAATGTGAGTAAGTCTGTCAATTACATGCAAAAAAAAAAAAACAAGGATGTATTGGTAAAAGAACAATAGGTTGCTCCTCAAAGAAGAATCGATGCACTTCTTCATGGCCATGGACTCCCTTTTTCCATTCTTTGAATCACATCATTCGTTTAACTTCTACATATATATGCAGAGTCTTAGATTTGTAAATCACTTCTTAATTTTAACCCTTTCTCATATATCCATTACGTCAAACTTCCTAAATGATTGAATAAATAATGCGAGCATGAACCATTTAGTGCATCAATTTTTGCGGATCGCTCTTTGTATATTTCCCATCGTTACATTATTATTAAACGAATTCAAATCTGTCGTTACATGAATCTTTCTTGGATGTAAATCTAAAAAGAACCTTCTCTTTCGAAATAAAGTTGAGATCATGGGTTAAGACAATGCGTGCATTAGATCACAGGTTAAGGCTTCATTTGTTTCGTACAAAATGAATGATCTGAAAAATCTTTTACGAAAGGTGATTGCTTGTATTGTTTACGAAAATGAATGAACAAAAAATATTCTTTATCGTTTACAAAATATTTAGACATAAAGTATTATCGATAGCAAGATACTTTTCAATGACTAATTATTTCAATCAATACAAGTGATCATTTTGTGAAAAAATTATCCAAATCATTTAATTTTTTGCAAATAAATGGAGCCTAAGTAGTACTCTTAAAACACCTGATCAAATCTCTTCCAACAGAAGAGTCGAAGTCTCATGTTTTGCGTCCTACCCTGCTTAATGTTGTCGCCTTTGTTTCCCTATTGTTCACAATTTGGTGATGCTCAAAAGGATCCCGTTCAAATCATTGGTTTTCACTCAAATAGAGTCAAGTATATTTTTGCAGTGACTTGCAAAATACGTTTGGGAGTGATATATTGTGACAAAATGGTGTAAGACAAACTCTTTTGGTAACAAATTGAGAAATTGAGTTTATACAAATCTAGAAATAAAGGATAGATTACTACATACGTGTACAAGGTACAATAAGTAGTTCGAAGAGTTATAAAGGACACTGACAAAACATATGGAGCTCTAAATAGAAGCTAATTGGCAAGGGGCGGCAGGGCCTATGCTAGACCACAATCACTTGGCGTTCAGACTCCTAGGCTCGGTCTCGTGGAACTTGGCGATGAAGGCCGTGGCTCTCTGTCGATGCCAGGCTCCGCGACGTACCGGCCCTTGTCATAGTCGCTCGGATATACTCTCCTCAAGGTTGCGGAGTCCGCCTCCCAAGCATTGTCCCCGTCCAGCCTCCGGGGATTGAACAAGCTCGTGAAGGAGAAGGACGAAGATTTGTTCCGCCTGTTGTTGCCTCCCATAGGACTTCTTTCCAACTGCTGTTGTTTGGGCAAAGCTAGTGGCTGGATTGCTGTGAAGACACTGACGACGATAGAAATGAACTATCTGTCTTCTTGGTTTTGCACTCTGAAGTGGTAATGAAGGAGGGCAAATCAATTTATAGGAGGTCCAAAGGTTAGAGAATCCAGATAAATATCAGGTCCACTTGAGAAGGAGACAAATGGTCCAGAGTTAATGACTTGAAAAAGGTTTAGAATTTACTTGTCAAACAGCAAGTTTTATAAGACTATTGCCCACCGTTCTAAAAGCTTAACTGTTAAATGAATGCGTGATTTAATATTTATTTTACTCTAACATAAACATTGAATGAATCCAATGTATCATTTCATAACTTTTTACTCTTCCCGGGTTCCTAAATTTACCACAATAATGGTTGTTTTATGAACTTTTTTCCACCTTTACTTTTCACATATGCAGAGTGATGTGAGAAATTGGGTCAAGTCAATTACGTGTGAAACGACCAAAAAAAGGAGAGAAAACAATGCTCCAGGATAACGCGGCAATAGGATGCTTTCTCGAGAAGATCTGTCCTCCTTCCTTTTGTGGAGTCGAAGACTTAACGACCAATTAATGCAGGGGGAAGTGTCCAGGCACTTTATTCTCACCCATGGACTCCCCTGAGCCAAATTCCGTTTCACTTCTACCTAGGTATTATATGAGATAGGCATATATATCACATATTATGTATATTGAAATTGAATTACATAATCAGTGTAATTAATGATAGAGTCGAATTAAAATTAATGGATTATTAAAAATGAACTCAAGGTTATAATTCAACCTCAATTCTTCAGTTAAAATTTCATGAGAAGCCAACACATCCTATAAAAGGAACAGTTACTGAGCAGCGGAAAATGGTGCTTTGGGTGACTATTATGCTAATAATCTATTTTAGGTGGCATGAAACAAATAACAATTAATAAAGAATTTCTGTAAGATCCACTCTTTTAAGAATTTGTGACTCACAACATACTTGTTATTCTTACATCACCCAAAAGACTGTTATGTTAGCAAAATCTTAATTTAAATGGGGCAAACAGCACAATCATTTTATTCCATGAGTCTTGGATGGACTCCAAATTTGGATTAATCCTCGTCAATTTACAACAATTTAAATTAACTTCCTAAATAATTCAAATTACTTTTTTTAATCTCTTTACTAAAAATTCTTTAATTGTTGCACATATTGGTGGGACAAGTCGCAGAAATTCAATACATTCATGTACAAGGATAGTCAAGAGAGGCTCAAGCCCGATTCTCAACGCGGGATTTTCGTACACAACTTAGACGTGTACTCGAACAATTATCCTCTCAGTCGTGAGCTTGGGTTTCTAATGTGTGCTCTTGACGTACTAAACAGCTGGCAGAGAGTTTTTGTCTAGCTCACAACTTCATATCATATTAGTTTGCACATTATCATATTAACATTTTTATGCAGGTGAGGATTAAGGAAATAAAAAATGGAAAAGGAAGAGAAAAGAGCATAAAGAAAGTGGTCAAAAAGCTCATATTGGTACCAATTTAATCCTAAACCCTTCAATTGGATCATTTAGTCTTAAACATTTTGCATTCGTACCAATTCAATCCATCCCGTCAATTTGACCGGAAATCGCTAACATTGATGCCGGCTTTTGTACATGGTGTAGCCTGTGCTAATGTGAATATTTTCCACTAATATTTTTCTAAAAACATTATTTTTTTTGTTTTCTTTTTACTTTGGCTCAGTTGTTGATTGCCAGCGACCCTCGCTGACCAAAGCCAAAATGAAAAACAAATAACTGAAAAATATTACCAAAAAATGTCAACATCAGCATTGATCACGCCACCCGACATAGACTTCAACGATTTCTGGCCAACATTGTTCGAATGGAATGAATTAATACCAATACAGAAGATTTAAGACTAAACTGATCCAATTAAAATGTTTGAAGTGATAAAGAAAAAGAAACAACAAACGTAGAGATGATCTCCCCCCCCCCCCTTCCCCCTCCTCAGTTTTTGCAGTTTGAAGTGGTAATGAAGGAGGGCAAATCAATTTATAGGAGGTTCAAAGGTTAGAGAATCCAGACAAATATCAGGTCTGCGTGAGAACTAGACTAATGATCCGGAGCTAATAACTTGAAAAAGGTTTAGAATTATTTATCAAAACTGTAAGATTTTGTAAGATCACTACCAACCATTCTAAAAATTGAACTGTTAAATGAATGCGTGATTTAATATTTATTTACTCTAACATAAACTTGAATGAATTTAATGCATCATTTTATAACTTTTTTCTCCGGGTTCCTAAATTTTACTACAATTGTGGTTATTTTGTGAACCTTTTGCCACCTTTACTTTTCGCATTATGCAGAGTGATGTGAGACATTGGGTCAAGTCAATTACATGTGCAACGACCAAAAAAAGAGACAAGAACAATACACCAGTACAACGCGGGAATAGGATGCTTTTTCAGAAAGATCCGCGCTCCTTCCTTTTGGGGAGTCGAAGACTTGAGCAATTTATCCTGGGGAAGTGTCCAGTCACTTTCTTCTCATCCATGGACTCCCTTGAGTCAAATTATTCGTTTCACTTCTACATAGGTATTACTATTATATGTGATTTATATATACACATATGTTATGTATATTAAAATTAAATTACATAATCAGTGTACTAAATGACAGGGTCGAATGAAAATTAATGGACTGCTATAAAATGAACTCAAAGTTATACTTCAACCTCAATTCTTCACTCAAAATTCCATGAGAAGCCAACACATCCAATAAAAGGAACAGTTACCAAGCAACGGGAAAATGGTAATTAATTAAAGAGAATTGATTATATGACAGTTTTTGGGTGACTGTTACGTTAACTGTTTTGGACCACACGAAACAAATAACAATTAATCAAAAATTATTATAGGATCCACTTTTTTAAGAATTTGTGGCTCCCAATAGACTTGTTATTCTTACAGTCACCAAAGACTTTTATGCTAGCAAAGTCTTAAATTTAAATTAGGCAAACGGCACGATCATTTCATTCCATGAATCTTGGATGGGCTCCGAATCTAGATTAATCCTCCTCATTTTGTAACAATTTAAATTAATTTCCTATTCATATTGTATTTTTTTTCTCTTTACTAAAAATTCTTTAATTGTTACACATATTGTTGGGACGAGTCGCGGAAATTCGATACATTGATGTAGAAGGATCGTCAAGAGAGGGCTCAAGCCCAATTCTCCAGCACGGGATTTTTCTTACACAACTCAAACGTGTACTCCAACAATTATCCTTTCAGCAGTAAGCTTGGGTTTCTAATCGTGCTCTTGACGTATTAAACAATTGGCAGAGAGTTTTCATCTAGCTCACAACTTCATATCATATTAGTTTGCACATTATCATATTAACATTTTATGCAGCTGAGGATTAAGGAAATAAAAAAAATGGAAAAGGGAGAGAAAAGATGCATAAAAAAGGTGGTCAAAAAGCTGTATTGGTACCAATTCAGTCGTAAACCTTTCAATTGGATCAATTCAGTCCATCCCGTCAATTTTGACCGGAAATCACTAACATCGATGTCGGCCTTTGTACATGATGTAGGATGTGTTGACTTGAATATTTTTAAATATTATTTTTTGAAAAAATTATTTTTTTCTTTTTACTTTGGCTCAATTGTTGATTGCCAGCAACCTTCGCTGACAAAAGCCAAAATGAAAAACAAATAACTGAAAAATATTGTCAAAAAATGTCAACGTCATCATTGACCACGCCACCCAAAGTCGACTTTAGCGATTTCCAGCCAACATTGGTCGGACAGAACGAATTAGTATCAATACAAAAGATTTAGGATTAAATTGATCTAATTGAAATATTTATGACTAAATTGGTACCAATGGAATAATTTAAGACCATTTTTGTAATTTTTCCATATCCATGCTATATATCCCAAAAATGTTGTGAGAGATGCAAAATCTAATTTGCAACTTCCAAGAAAATTCACAGTAATTTTGCTAAATATAGAAATTTCGACTATGCCATATAAAAAAAAAGAAGCAAAGAATCATTGCAATTCGAGAAAGTTCAATTTAGTGCGATATTGATTATTTTTATGGGTCAAATTTCATTCCTATTTTTTTATATAATGAATGGTAAATCTACACGAGCGAAAATTTATATGCCGACACTCCAAACTCAAAATTGATACAACAAATGCCAGTTTTTTTTGTCATGTCCTCTGGTGTGCTCTCTCCTGTTTCAAGAAAGATCTATCCTCCCTCCTTTTGTGGAGTTGAAAATTTAGATTGAGTATGGTAACGTTTCTATTTTCGAAATAACTTTAGAACATAACTATTTTTTTTTCTGTTTTTTGTTCCTGCAATGATTTGCGAGAACAGAAATGCATTACCATGCATAAAGTTTTTGCTCTTGAAACAAAAAAAAAAAAGAGCAGAAACACGTTTGATAACTGCAAAAAATTATGTTTCTAATTTTTCCATTTAATTTTGTTCCTAATTTTGTAAATATGGATGAGATCAACTACAAAAAAAAATTCCTTACAAAAAAAACTATAAAAAAAAAAATTTAAAGGGAAGATGAATTGACACTGAGCAATGAGAACATGAAATATGTCTTCTATAGACAAGAAAAATTACAATTAAGAGTCATACATAAATGTTTCTAAGTAGATAAAAAATATGATTACATAATTGAAAAATAAAAATTCATGGAATTCTAGGCATATTGTAGTCCCTTGCCATTTCATTGCAGGATTTTGATGGAAACCCAAATATATAAATGATGTAATTAATAATTTAATTATTAGTAGTGTATTACTCATCATACATCAAGCCTGTTTGATCAACTTTAGATAAATATCTTTGAAAAAACACAAATACCTTTGAGCTAAAGGGTTTAATGAAAAGCAAATACTGTTTGATAAATTGAAATTAAAAAGTGCATTTGGATGCAAACTTTGATGTACATGCTATTTGGTAAAAAAAAATATTCTTTGTAAATGATTCGATTTCTCAATTAATTTTTATTATTTATTTTTTAATTATTTTATTTTTTTTGAAAAAATTATTTTTATTTTTAATTTTTTAATTACTTTCTTTATTTTTTTTATTTTTTTATTGTTAATTAATTTCAAGAAAGTGTTTCCAATTGTTCAAAAAAAAAATATTTCAAATGTGTTTCTAAAAAGTGTTCCGAGAACATAGAACAAGTTTTCTTTTGTTTCTTATTTCTGCTCCAAAAGTGTTTCTATTTGTTAAAATGTTCTCGAAACACTTCAAGAACACTTTTTTACCATATGTGTTTCTATTCCCAAAGTATTCTCGGAACACTTTGGAAACAGAAACACTTTTTCTAGAGTGTTACCATACGCAGCCTTAATAACCAATTAATGCCGGAGGAAATGTCCATGCACTTTCTTCTCATCCATGGAATCCCTTGAGTCAAATTATTCATTTCATTTCTACCTAGGTATTATTCATTTCACTTCTACATAGGTATTATATGTGATTTATATACATAATGTTATGTACATTAAAATTGTATACCATAATCAGTGTACTAAATTATAGAGTCGAATTAAAATTAATGGACTATTATAAAATGAACTCAAAGTTATACTTCAACCTCAATTCTTCACTCAAAATTCCATAAGAAGCAAACACATCTATAAAAGGAACAGTTACCAAGCAACGGGGAAGTGGTAATAAATTAAGGAGAATTGATTACATGACAATCTTTAGGCGACTGTTATGCTAATAGTCTGTTTTGGGCAACCCGAAACAAATAAAAATTAATAAAAAAATTATTATGTGATACACTCTTTTAAGAATTTATAGCTCACAACATACTTATTATTCTTACAGTCATCCAAAAATTATTATGCTAGCAAAGTCCTAATTTAAATGGGGCGATAGCATAATCATTTTATTCCATGAATCTCGGATGGACTCCAAATCTAGATTAATCCTCCCCATTTTGCAACATTTTAAATTAACTTCCTAAAATAATTCAAATTGCCTTTTTTTTAGTCTCTTTGCTAAACTTCTTTAATTGTTACACATATTGTTGGGACGAGTTGCAGAAATTCGATACATTCAAGTAGAAGGATTGTCAAGAGAGGGCCCAAGCCCGATTCTCCAGCACAAGACTTTCTTACGCAACTCATGCGTGTGAAAGATCAAGCATTTACAAGAGTTTGTGCACTCATTAATGAATTGACAGTTCACTGATTATTCCCTGTTTTTTTAAAAAAAAAATTACAAGAGTTTCAATTGTTCCTAAAAAAGTAGTAAGATTTGCCTTTACAGAACAAGAGTTGGTGTTAGCCCTTTTTTCAGTCCAGATATTGTACGCCCTAAAAAGATCTCCATCGACTGGCGCTGATTTAGGGGACGAAGCAGAATGGAGGGTCCCTTGGGTTCTTGCTTCTGGGAAGCAGGCAGGTTGGCAAAGGTGCCCCTTGTTCATCTCAATGGGGTTAGATTAGGAAGCTAGTCCTGGTTTGCACTCCTCTATTTAGGAGTTTATCAACTTCCTAGGGTAGATCATCAAGCCGAAGCATTTGACTGTCCTCGATTTTTTCTACTAGGTTGTCTTTCTTTTTCTCTCTCACTATGTTTGGAAGTTCGTGAGCATAAATAATTTTTCTACAGCTGATTAGGCCACTCTTCTATCCCAATTTAGATTTAGGTGTAAATCGAGAGATTTTACTCTTACGATCTATATTTAGATATAGATTTGTGAGTTTCCTACATTCAACATACTATTGTTGGTGTTATTGCTCGATGTTGGCGATGGGAACGTTAGACTAGACGCACATCGCTAGCCATTGCATTTGGTATGGGAGTTTTCGGTGTGTGCCCATCATGGAGTTTGGTGATCGGCCACCACAATTTATGGTATCAGATCTATTTTTGGAAGATGAGAATGTTTTTTAAAGCTGCAAAATTTTCTTTTTGGTCTTTTTGTTCCACGTCTTTTAGGAGTTTGAAAACATTCTATTTAACTCTCTCAACTAGTGATGAATAAAATCTTTCTTTCGATTAAAAAAAAAAGATACACTAAAGAGTATTTTGTGGAAGACACATGTCACTCCATTCAGCCCTCCTTTCATTATTTTCTTTTAGGATATATCCACTAAAATCCTAAAACTTGTCGTGAAAGTGCAATTGAGTCCTAAAACCTGCAAAAAGTACAATCAAGTCCCAAATTTTATCAAATTTAGATCATCAACTAGCATTTCAGTTAACTTGTCATCTATTTCAACTGCTGGCGGCTAATTGGTCATGGGTTGATTTTACCTAGTTAATATCAGATTTTTGTCATACCAAAAACCAAACGGCGAATTTTTCTTTATTTTGGTAATCATTTAATGTAGGCACTTCAAAAAAAAATTCCTTTTTGGGATGAACTTTGTAAAACTGTATATTTATCTTGCTGAAATCACATTCACGGGCTACATTCCCCCACACTCTCTGCGGCAGCAAATGAGTGCTATTGAAGGTTTGCTTCCCATTTTCAAGTTTGTTTTTGGAGAAGAATTTAGACGTTTGCATCCATAGAAGCATTAGAGAGCAGGTGAAGCTCACTCAAACTTTCGACTCAACTGAGATCCACCGGCGAATGCATGCAAATTGCCCGTCTGGATACGTCGGGTGAGACTGCCAACCACAAGTTGCGGTCATAGTCTTTGAAGTCACTCTGAGGAGAGACATTGCGATTCAATTTAATCCACTATGTCTGATTCTAAACCCTTAATCACTTAGTCAAACTCTTGAGAATAATTGCATCATGTCTATTTTTCTTTAGCTATAAAAATCAGCTAGGAATATGTGTCCTATGCATGAGAATCTAATCTATTTCCAGTATCTATCAGTCTTCATCAACTTGATTAATATTAAAAGAATGATTAATTTCAATTTGATCAGGCAATAAGAGACAAATGTCCGATTATACTAAGACAACGTATATTATTACATTCTTAGTTGGACAAAATAAATTTAAAAAAAAAAAAAAAAACACGGCCATGTGCATAAAACATCGTGGGTGGTTACTTGAGGGAGGCGGTTATGAGTATAATGCTAGTGTAATTCATCTATTTTGGGTGCACCTTTTACTCATAACCATCACACGAGAATCTTAAATATGATCTTAATACTTCAAAGAAGCATGACTGAATTAATGCCCTAAACATTTTCGTACGAGTGAAAAAGCAAGTGCGGTAACTATTGAGAACAATCTGGAACGCGAATTGGAGAAATTTTTTTTTTTTTTGTATATTTTGATGTATATAGAAAAAGTACATGGAGACTATTTATAGGATTCATTAGAAGACTAAATAAGGTAATAAGACAAACATACTATGAACGGTAATCAAACAAGGATATGCACCATGAAAGAAGATATATGCATAGTCCTTAAAAGATGTGCTGAATTGCATAGGGGTCAAACTCTTATAACTACCCATTTTTAATTCATTTTAGATGTACTTCTAAAAGAAGACACCGAATGTTAGTGAGGATGAATTCTGCTATATCCAAAAAATAGATATTGGCAAACCAGCATAGACCGTCATAACAATCGAAATCGTCATAACACCTGATGTTGGTAACGTCAAGATAGCATGCCATGCGATAATACTAGAGAGAGGGACAGAGAGAGGAGAGGGGATCAAATGGATTGACGAGAGGATTTGCGTAAAGACATAATTATGAGGTGTATATAACCCATTAACTAATCAAGTAAGCAATAATGCGCAGAGGGGTGAAAACACATGTGATTTGCAGCCTTTCGTCCTTCTCCTAATTTCCTGCGGTCCTCACTCTTTCACAAAACAGCCCTTGTCATTCGACATTTTCCAAACTTGTCCCTTTTCACATGCGATTTCCTATGGGGGGAGATTCTCGTATTTTTGTTCTAATCCTATACGGCGCGATAACATAACCATCATATTAGGGCTACATCGAGGTACATATAAGGTTCACTTGATCTCTCTGCACTATTATTGATATATTATGTTCAAAACGTATCGCATTACATCTGATTATAAAACAAGAAACTATTACGTTAAGAATTCGTATGACCGACACAGTTAAGCATTGCTCTTGGAAATAGAAGAGTTGAATTCTCAGGTTTTAATGTGCTACCTTGCTTAATGTCATCACCTTTGTTTCTCTATGTTTGTCCATGGTTTACTTGCAAAATGAGCACGCAGTAATATACCATGAAGAACTCTTTTGGTCGCGGGGTTTGCGCGTTAACAATCCATATGTAAGGGTGAACCCAGAAAGTCCAGTGCCCCACCCCACACGTGAGGTGAGGAAATAATGTCCAAAAGTCCTAGGCCTATGGTACTTTGTTAATGTAGTCCTAAACATTTAAATTTTATCAATTTAGTCTTTAGATATTTTTCAGATTCTCCAATTGAGTTTGTCCGGCCAGAATCTCGGTCAGAAATTGCTGACGTGGACGTCGATGTTGACGTGAACAATTTTTAACCATATTTTAATAAATTTTTTGATCTTTTTCCTTTTTTCGCTGTTCTTCCTCGGTGTTTCTTCACTTTTTTCTGTTGTGCCGGCGAGGGTCACCCGAGCCCTCATCAGCAACATCCACATCGTGATTTACGGCCACAATTAGCCGGCGGACTCAGTTTGCAACACTTGTAAAAATTAAGAACTGAGTTGGCAAAATCACAATAGGTTTAAGATCTTTTGGACAATTTTTCCTCTACTCACAGCATACGATGCTCAAACTTTCAACTCAACTCATCTCTGGGGACCATGGCATGCTGTAAACCGTCTATCCAAGCACGTCGGCAAGACCCCCCAACCACAAGTTGGCAGTCATAATCTTTAAAGTTACTCTGAGTGGTGGACACCGTGTTTTGAATTTACTATGTTGGAATTAAGCCCTTAATCACTTACTTAACCTATTGAGGATAAATGGCATTTTGCCTATCTTGTCAGCTTTAAAGATCAGCTAGATATCATACTACAGCCCTTGCTCAGGGCCCTGAGGTTTGAACTGCGACGGTAAGCTTTGAAATCAGCATCCCCTCTTCCATCCAATGTTCCGACCGAAACAAAGTCATCCGAATGCGGACAAAAAAGAGTTTGGCGACAAGGAAAGGAAGGACGGATGCACACTCGGACTCACCAAGGAGAATGTTGTCATATCTTTTCTTTTGAAGCGATGATGGATATCAACGCCTAGACGTTGGGAGTGTCGGATAATTCGATAATATTATTGCATTACTTTAATTCGAAGCCGTTAGTTACTTCGTCTGGGTGAATTTTAGTGATGGAATATTAAGTCATAATTCATGAGATGATTGTACTATTAACTGTTTCTTTTCTACCAACATATTAACTAATCGATTACGATAAATTGGATTGGATTTTGCAGTTTTTTCTTCTGCAATACATTGAGGCGACATGAGCGTGAAAGGGATGCATGCGAAAAGCTTTCAAGATGCAATGATGAATCGAACTTGATCGAAACGCTCGATTGTCTACTGACAAAGCCGAGAGGTCGACCGCAAAAGAAGGATGCCCAAGTCTCGATTTCCAAGGGTAGATCATCGGCATTATCTTCTTGACATGAATGTTAATGCAATGGACAAGATAATCTAATTATGTTATTTAGGGCAGTTGTCTACTGAACATTGATTATACTTGTAAAAGTCGAAATGAAAAGTGAAAATCGAAAATTCAGTGAAAATGGGGTTGTGATTAGAATGTTAGAAAAGAAGAGCTTGAATACTATAAATTCATATCGTTATCTGATAAGAGCGATTTTATCGAGCATAAGTATACGAGAAATAAACATATGTGAACCTTTTGTTTTCTAATTGCCGAAAAAAATTAACTATATTATTTGAAATTAATTATTGAGCAGTGAAATCATCAAACTATGCTATTCATATTCATGTGAAAAAATCTTTTGTCCCCTTCGTTGTCTTCGTCAATACTTGAACAAATCTCAATCGTGAAAACATTGCACGATTACCCATCTTTTAATGAATTAACAATTTGGTATAGCAAGAGCAGAGCGAAAAATCCCTACGAGATGGCGGATCTCATCTCCGAACCATTTTGTTATTTTTGATCTCGATATCGATCAACTAGTTCTTTGGTAATATATGATGATCTTATTAATGGAGGCAAAATTCGATTTGAAGGGTAAAATTGTGCAACATTAGATGATAATTCACTCTCATCTATTCTAATTGACGAATTAGATAAACATTGTTATTCCTTGAAAAGCAATCTAGCCTCAAAACGAAAACAGAGCGCGCGAGAGTCGAGCCTTCCTCTTCCTTCAGCTCTAGGGTTTCGATTCCAGTTTCTTCCATCTCTTCGATCGCCCTCTCCTTCGTCTTCGTCTTCTTTCCACAACAGAGCGCCGCATCCAGCTGCCCAGATGGCCGGCGACCCTCGACGTGGGACGTGCTTCCGAGATCGCGAATCGTGGGATGACGAGTGATTCCGGTAATTCTGTTCATTACACCAGAAGTTTCGGGGCCCAGTTAGAAATTTATGGTTTTGATGTAAACCGTAGCTTGCCTTTTCAATGGGCGAAACGGGTACGATATGTAATGCTTTTTCTCTCTTCATCGATCCTTGCATCACTTACTTTGGAACGACGCATCAGTTTAGTTCATTTGGTCTGCGAAGAGTCTGGTTTTGTGGAAAGGACGGTGATGTTTTGGCGCTTTCGATGGCTAAACACACAGATTTTATGATTAATTTGATCAGGCAATGAGATCTATAGCTAGCTTATGTAGGGTTTCAGTAATCCAAATGGATATGGTCCCAAGGTTTTCACAGTTTCCGGTAGCATGGCTCTGGGAGTTGGACTTTGGCAATGTTGAAGGAAAAGAAAATTAAGCGGTGGAAGTTTTCTTCTTTAATGATAGATTATGTGCCTTTGTGCGAATACACAGGAAGAGAGAAAGAGCATAGGACATGAGAAACAAAACGAAGTATCTGGTTTCCTGTAAAAACTCAATCTGCCTTTTTAGTGAATCCGGTAAAGAAAGATATTTATCCACTTCTTTACTACAGGTTTTAGATGGACTTCATGGTAAGGCCACTTTATGACAAGCATTGGAATGCAGGAGGGTTTGGATAAAAATCTTCATGGCCTTCGCATCTGGACATGCACTTATAAGGTTTAAATCGAAATAATGATGAAGGAAGAAAGAGAGTGCCAAGTGAGGGAGAGGGAGAGATAGGGGGGAGAGCAGTTGTTTGTTAACACGTCTTGGTCCATGGGAAGGAGAAGGAATCAAATACACTTCAACCCATCTCGGTTGCATGATGCACTTAATTTAACACCTATCGCTTTTGGAGATTAGACATTTACGTAGAAGAATTATGCCAGAGGGGAGGTGGGGATGGAGAGGAGGAGGGAGGGGGAAGGGAGGGGGGGGAGAGGAGAGGAGGGGATAGAGGGGGGGGGTAGGGGAGGGGAGGGGGGGGGGGAGAGAAGAGGGAGGACAGGGGAAAAGGAGGGGGGGGTGAGAGCGGGCGGGGAGGAGGAGGGG
>JAGVVM010010115.1:0-12533 GCA_019149425.1 Psidium friedrichsthalianum | reverse complement strand
TTGCCAATAACCGCCCCTCAACCTCCCTCCTTAACTTTCCTATACCAATCATTATAATTACAATAATACTTCTTGCCATATTAGCAGAATCCCCATCCGCCACTAGAAATGTAAGTTCCTGATTTATCCGCCATTAGTTACCCATCGCACACAAGCATCGAGCACTAAGACTTGTTAGTACTCTAAATCTCAAAACTGGATCTAACCTTCTTACATCACGACGCCGAATGGGAGAAGCCATTACTACTTGTGAAGCATATTTCGCGACATACCCCCTCATGTTTCTGCTGACCCACTCTGATCAATGACGAATCCCACCCCTTCTCCTTCACCACACAACATCCATACTTATTGCCCCCGTCACACATTTAGGCTCATCGCTGGGGCATTACGCAGACTAGGCGCACAGGCGGCTTCTGCGGCCATCCTCTATATTGGACTCCTACCAGTGATGAAACTCAAGAAAAAGTACGCTCGTGGCCCAGCCTCATAGCTCTTATTTTCTGCTAGCTCCGACTCTCGGATACACAACTAGAGGCAATGAGACCTTAAACAAGTTGGAACAACCTAGATTGCATCCGGTATGACCTCTGAGGATGGAACCCTGGGATGGACATGTGCCCTAAATATACGCGATTAGTAACGAGGTGGCAACCCCCCCCCCCGCAACGGAAGACCCATGCCCCTATTGTTCGATCCTCATCTCTCACTCGACACCCCATTAGCTACTCTTTGTGTCCCAATAGCTGCCCATCCACCATTATTCAGTAAAAACATGAAAGAAAAGTCTGCCAGCTTGACCCGACCCAACTATCCACACAAATAAGAGTAAGAATTGTGCAAACGGCCTACGATATTTATCATATTATTTTTTTTGTGCTGAAGCACAAATAATCCCTCAAATATTGCTTCATGGCGCTGGCAAATTGCTGCCCCCCCATTTTTTGAGAAAACTTCTATATTTGATCGGGAACTTGCATGCATAACTCTGCCATTAGAATCCCAAATGATGAGAACTAAGGGGCGAAAATCTTGATTTGCGTGGGCATTCCCTGCAGAAAACATTGTCTTAATTTTGGCGACTTAAGAATTAAATTGAAAAGTTGAAATTTAGTTAAGTCCCTTTTTGAAAAAATCTCGGCAACTCTGCATAATTGGGTTGAGAAATTACTTGAGGTATTGAGGGTGTGTCACAATCTCGAAAGATAAAAAAAAACACAATAAAAAGACCCAAGAGCTAATTTTTTTTTAGCCAATTTTAGGATTACATTCGTGAAGCAACATGTAATCCAAATTGAAATTTTGTTCAAAATTCAAGAGGCCCAAAATGAAAAGGGATTTAAAATAAAATATTGGATATTTTTCCATATTATTGTGCCACAAATTCTATTTCTTGATTTTTTGGGTATTTCCCAATATGCAAAAAATATTAAAAATGCGAGAAAACTACTGAAAACTATTTTTTGTTCAAAATTGGTTCTTAGCTTGGCCAAGGCTTCCAAAATTGATTTTTTCAATTTTATGAGTTTTGTTGAATTTTCTATGAATTTTTGAGAAAATGGAAAATAGACAAAACCGATTAAAAATCAGGTAGTCAACACAATATATGTAAAACTATCAAGAAGAACAAGGGATAGCTACCATATGGCTCGTTGATCATTAGGAAATTTGAGTATTTGTAGATAGAAATTTCCTCTAAGATCTAAGAAACTTAGTAGATTCTACAAGAAGTATCAATGAATCAACGTTTGTGAAAATAGGGTACAAGGTTCGTAGATGGTCAATAGAGGGACAAGAAGAAGAATGTAGTACAGATAGACCTTACTTAGCCTCAGAACTGAAATGGCAGAGGCCTCCTCACAAACTATATCAATCACCTGCAAGCCATCCCCAGCAGGAAGCTTCGCTTGAACAGACTACAAGCCCTTTATGTGGTGGTCCTTCCTCTGAATCCTCTCAAAAGAAGAGATGCAGATATTGGCCTCACAAGTCCACTAAGCCTAGATAGAAAGAAGAAAACTTGCTCAGAAATTTATGAAAAGGATTACCATTTGAATCAGAATAGCAAGACTCTAATAGCTCAATGGCAAGTGATAGTGAGATTGAAGCATCATCCAAAAAATCGTGCAAACCACCATTGAGGATGAGTTTGCAAGTCAGATAGAGGAGCGGGAGCAATAAAAGAAGAAAAAGAGGAAAAGGAGAAAGCAGAGGATGTCCTGGTTGAGGACAGATAAGTTGTCCTAGTCAAGACAGAGAGGATGTTGGACCATCCGAGGTCTGAGCCTGTACCCCCCAGCATTTAGATGATCATATGAAGCCTCAAACAGATGAAAAGATGGCCAACTTGGATAGGATTTAAGAAAGCGCTCAAACTGTTGTTGAAATGGAATCACAGTTTGGAGAAGAACAAATAGAATAAGTCAACATCGCTGATTTTGTTTTGCCAAAGTGTAGCTGAAGAAGAAGCTTAGAAGGAAGCTACTTCTAAGGGGGAGAGCCTGAAACTGAAGTCCACCACCAACATGGACATCGATGTCACTACTGGAACAGCAGATGATACCCCAAGAAGAAGTGTTTCACAGGATACACAAAATTCTGTCTTCTGACATAAATTAGCTAAAGTTCAAGGAGAGTTCACTTTGTAGGCTTTCAGACGCAAGAAGAAAAGGAGAGATCCAGAACATAGAGCTGTCCAAAGTGGATTCTACACAATTAGAAGGGAATGGAACAACTTATCAAGGATACGTGGGTATCTCCTTCATGTGAAATTGATGAACTGAAGGATAGAGTCAATTCTAAACTACCGCAGATAAGGACAAAAAGAAGCTTAGATATAAGTTCTACTATCCTATAGGTGCGAGCAAATAGATAGAAAAACTTTACAATCTTAAAATAGCCCTTAATCTGAAGAGAGATAAGCTAGCCAAGTTTGTTCTCATCCCCAGCTACCTTCAGATTTTGTGACTTCAACTCCACCGACAGTCCTTTCAAACATCCACTCCAGCCCCTATTTCTTCAAAATAGAAACTCATTTTTTTTTTGGGAAGTAAGATGTATTGATGATAATAAAAAAGCGCGATTACAAGGAGCCGAAAAACACAAAAACCTCGCACCAATCAAGACATCAACAGTGGTCCCAATAGGTAACAAACGGTGTATCGGCAAGAAAAAAGAGCCCAAGGAAACGAAAAACACGGCCAAACACAAGCCAGTGAGCGGTTAGAAACAACCGCCAAAAACTAAGAGAAAATAGAAGGAGAAATCGCCCAATTAGCTTGGACCTTCTTGTTGCGGGAGGTGTCCGCCACGGCTGAAGGGACAACACCTCGCGTCTTTCACCAACTTGGAGAGAGGGTGCGCATGGCTGGCAAGAAGCAAGGACCGGTCACGGAAAAGAGCATTGTTCCGTTCTATCCAGATGATGTGGCAGAGAACAGCAAAGGAGAACCGGCCTATATGATCTCGAAAAGAAGACCCTTGAATGAGGAGCCCAACCAAGTTGGTTCTATTTTTCAACTCATTTTCTACTCTCTTATTTCATCAAAATTTGGTTCTATTTTAAATTTTGAAGTGATTAAGTTTTTTTCTGAACTTGGTTGACTATTTATTATTAAATTGCACAAGCTTCCATTCTAGATATTTTTCCTGCACAAGTTATTGATGAACTTGATCAAGCACTCATTGAATATTTCTTCTAGTTCGATCCATTCCTTTGGGCTGAGACAAAAAAGGGGGAGAAATATTTCCCTGATTTTTGTGCAAAAAGGAGACACAATATGATTTGCACGGGAACAGACTTGAACTGATTTGCGAGAATAAACCTTGAATAAGTTTCAAATTCTAAAAGTTATACTCTAACGTGTATAGGTTTGAGAATATCATAGGAAAGAGGTTTTGAGAATGACAATGCAAACAAATTCTGAGAATATCACAGAATAGGTTCTGAGAATATCTACAAATCATTCAGCCAGCAAGATTGGGTAAACGACTACTTATATGATTTCGCTTTATACCTATATTTTGCTTATACTCTAAATAAATGTCTATGCTCTGAACCTATTCAGCATAATGTTCTGTTATAGGCGTCAAGCCTCTCATGTCAAACTCAAAATGAGTTGGGCACTATAAACTCTAATATAAGTTCTAGAAAGCTCTGAAGGAAAAACGAGCTATATCTTGAAAATGAATTTTAACCTTAAATTCATCTTTTACCAGAACTCTATTTAAACATGATATATCTAGTTTAGCAAAATATCCTCGAGTGACAAATCTTTTCGTTACTCACAATCTTTTACAACAATTGGTATATTTGTGTGGATAGTTTTAGTCATTATCAAAAAGAGGGAGATTGTTGAGAAAAATCTTAAGTAGTTTGAAGTTGAGAAAAACAATCCATTAGCTCTTAATATTTGAGTTAATACATGAAATACTTGTCTTACAGATTATCCAGAGGCTGCATGATACACAGGATAAATCGGCAAGACAGGCCTCAGACGAGTTTGAGGGACTATACACTGCTGAAGCTCAAACGTTTTATGAGAAGTTCAAACGTTGACGAGAAGCTTAGACGTTCTGCTCGAGCTCAGATGATTGAGTAAGAAGCTCAGACGATATAACGTAGCTTAAGCTCTGAAGAGGTATTTCATGCACAACATTCAAATCATCAAGAGATCATTTCAAGATGATTAATTGACATATTACATCATCTCAAGGCTAGCATTCAAGCTGGATTCATGCTGGAGATTCTCAATCAAGAAAATCAATCAAGGACATGAATTAAGGAGAGAGGATATAATAACTCACCTAATGAAGTAATACCATCTATGGAAATCTAGGATCAAATTGCCATGGGCAAATTGAATCCAAAGTGGATTCCTTCCTTTGTCGACCTCAACGCGTTACGAAATCCTTTATATACAATCTCGTCCAAATGAGGAAGTTTGGAGACCGATCCTCTAAAGATCTTACAACGAGAAGTTGGGATGGAGGAGTATAAAAGAAGACAAGGTTGAAGAGAAAAGGAGAAAAGCATAGAATTCAAAAATTCAGAATGAAGAAAACTTCATGTACTTTTTGATCCTATACTATAATACTTTATAGAAGAACATATGAGTGTGAAAGCATTAAACAAGAAGTCTATTCACCAAGCCGTAACCTCTGAGTTATTCACTAGTGGAATACAGCCGATTAGTACTGCATGAAGAAATGAACGTAGGCTCGAATAAAGCCTAAAGCACTATAAATATTCGTTACACATTCTCTTTATCTTAGACTCTCTGGAAAGTAGGTGCATCTAAGAATCTCTCATATCTTCCCAATAGAATCGGTCTGGAATGAAGCTCTGAGCATACTAATTAAATTTTGCATTGATTTATTAAAATCTTATAATCTCCCATTTACCTCACTTTAGGTGATAATGCTACCCACAATATTAGTTAAGCAGAGATTTGTACCCTCTGAATTCGGACACAACATCGATAGGGTAGATCTTGTAGAATCGGGTCTTAATTTGGAGTTGAATCATTAAGAATGACTCGCTAGTCTCACCCGTTGTTCTCATAGAGTAAGTAAAACAAGTGCAAGTAAACAAGTACGAACAACTAATTATTTAGCCTCTTTTTACAAGTTGAAGATTCTCTCATGGGGTCATCTAAGAGAGATATCTGAAAGTCGATAATCAATCTCGAATTCTTTATAAACATGTTGAGACCCCTTTCAAATATTAGAAAGGCCAAGTGACTAAAGAATGCAAAACATGATCCTCATATCATGCCACGCAATTGATTAAAGAACGAGGTCATAAAGATACCTGACTTTGGCGGCTTGAAAGCCCCAACCTATCACGTGAAGAGATAGCCACACTTGATGGTCGCCACTACCAAAGAGACTGCCCAATGTGGTGCAGAGAGGTGGTGGTTATTGGAAAATCCCAATTTTTTTTCATATTTGCTCTATTTGAAAAATTCTATCCTTGTCTATCCCACCCCTCCCCTAAGATTTTTTTTTTTTTATCTAAGCTATATCCTCGCTATATCCCCTTTATCCTATCCTACATATCTACCAAATATAGGATAAGATAAAAATATATCCATTGTGACTTATATCCTGACGACCAAACACAACTACAAGGCTGCGTTTGCTTACCCAGCTAAAACTCAGAATATTATATGTTTTATCTTATCCTATAATTGGTATTTGCCCAAGACATGATATAGGGGGATATAGAGGGGATAAAATAACCCAAGGGTGGGATAGAGTTGGATAAGATTCCTTCTATCCATTGCTCAAGCCATCTCGTCTGCGCCACGCCCCATCTGTCTCTCTGCCATTCTCAACCGCCTCTTCGACAACGCAGTTTTTGTTAGGAACATAAGTTCTAACGTTGGAAATTTAACTACTGACATTCCGCATTTCTTTGTTGCTTTAAAAAGAATGAAGAAGGTTAATGCAAAAGTCTAAGAAGCATTGCTAAGATATTGGGCACAGTAGTTTGAGTTAGTGGAGTAATTGTTATGGCATTGCTTAGGGGACCAAAGCTTCTAAATACAGGACTTCCATCTACGCGTGAGGTCTATTTTTGCTTTTAAGGGTGATAGTTGGTTACTAAGTTGCGTATTTCTCAGTGAAAGCGCTTGTTACTGGTCGATTTGGCTCATTCTATAGATATTGAACTATAATCGATCAAAATTTGCATGCACACCATTAGGGTCACGAAAGTAGCCAATAATTTTCTAATCGTGTCCCAATGTCGGTAAGCCATCCCAACCATCTATCTCTGTCGTTTGGATGTGTTTCATATCCACAATTCAATGTTCATCATTAATGGAATTTCTGGTTGATGACTTTGCTGAGAAAACCTCCTCTTGAGTATTTTTATTTTGACAAAACTATCTTCTTATTTATTAGAATCTGATAAATTGCACTAAATGTTTTATCACAAGTATAACATATGAACGAAGAAGCTGATATTGATCCAAATTGGTGTTCACACTCAAAGTTTAAGTCATCACATAATTACTTCTAAAGGAGCCGGATTTTATTATTCAAATTGAGTGGATAACCAAACTAAGGTTTCAACAATCACCTTTGAGGAAGACTCATAAGCAAGCATCAATAAGGAATTTATAAAGCTCATGTTCAATGTCTTAATTTGTTCAAATTCAAGGGATGGCTTCTGTTTTTAAAGTCTAACTTTGAAGATCGATTCAGTTACCATGAAATATTTATTCAGATTTTGAAGACCCACGTTGGCAGGTGTCTGTTATGGCATTAATATGATGGAAGTTTGTAATCTTTAATTGATAGGATTATTCTACAATCAGATTAGTAGAATATCATTGATTGGCTATTACCTTCCACAGAACAAGATAATTTTCATATTTGAAGAACTTCACTTCTGGAAATCAAAGATTGAGTTGTATGGGCAACTAAATCTAAAGTGTTCAAATTATACAATGATGGCAATCAAATCTCTCAAGATGCAACCTTTTCTAATCAAGATTGATGACGTCCAATCAAAAGTGTTCAAAGTTGACGGAGCACAAAAAGAGATCCATGGTGACTGTTGAGATGTGCGATCAGAACACACAAAAGTGCTCAAGTTTTTCAAATTCATACTTCTTCTTGAGAGACAAATGTCTGATCTTTGAGAGGCTCCTATGTGAGAGTGTGAGATTGCAAACCCTTGTAAAGCCTTCATTGATTCATCTAGTAAAATCCAATCTATTAGCTATCAACATAAAAGAGTGAATGTAGACTTAATCTAAGCCGAACCACTATAATCTTCGGGTGCAATTTCTCTTTATCTCTAAATTCCTTATTTCAAGGTTTATTTCATATATGTGTTCAGAATCTGATATTGAATATCATTCAAATTCAAAATTAGTGTTTCGTTTGACTTGTTCCTTTATATTCCGCGATTTATAGTTAAATTTGTTCAGAATCACCTATTCATCCCTTTCTAGGTGATATTGCCAGATACATGAGACTCGACATAGATCGATTAATGAATATAGTATTATCATAAGAGAGCAGCACAGAAGCACTTCTGTTGTTCATTATATTAGTTTTTTCAACTTATTTAGATCAATCTAAAAGGATGATCGAGAGCGAATCTATCTATGCAATGTTCATAGGCAACTAATAATGCATATACTAGCCCGGCAAAGGAGGGTATCATTCATTTCGGTGATCTTGTATCATTTTAATCAATTGCTTTAGCACATCTTATTAAAATCCTATTTCAAGCCATAGACAAAGGCATTGATCATTCATTGGTTCCCAGTCAGGGCAGCCCCTTATAGTCGTTCCCTTAAGCTTCGACCCAATAGCCCCTACGAGCGGTTAGAGATCCGCTGCTTCAACTTCAAAAAAGAGCTTTCGAATGTTACAAGTTAGAAATCATTATATTGATAGTCAGCTTCTAACAAACAATAGATATGATAAGATATAAAAATATCCAACTTTAAGTTTACAGTTCAACAAACGAGAGATAGGATATGATTAAATTCCTGAATTTTTTTATCCTATCCAATCCTATCCTGACTAGAAATCCGGATGACCAAATGTAGTCTAAGATCTTCATATCCTAGATCTTAACGTTCACATTACTAGATATGATTTGGAGTAAAGGATGTGCAATCCTTGCACCTAATACAGACGAAATAGGGTTCCTAGAAATTGAGGAGCAATTCGAGGATTCGAATCAATAATCACGATGGCTTAAATCACTTGAAAGTAAGGGTGCGTATAGTAACACTTCTGAAAGTGAATTTCAACTCTAGCATTGCTTATGGAGGATAAATCCATTTGATAATGTAACTTCTGAAGTAGAAATTTGTTTGGTAAAAAAAAATTTACTTCTGAAGTGAATTTTCACTTATGAAATTATTTTTTTCCCCAATTTGAGAAGTTAACAAAAAAAATTACTTCTCAACTCAAGAGTCACTTTTCGAAGGAAAAAAGAAAAGGAATCTCAAAAAGTATTTCTCGTCTCATCCGCTTTTCATTACACCTTTACTCTCATTTCGACCATGTCCGCCTTTGCTGACCTCCACTACCACCCACTATTGACCACTGCCCATCACCACCTGTGACTATCGCCCCCCAATGACTACCGTCGGTGGCCGCCCATCGCCAACCTCTACCAACCGCCATCTATCACCGCCTGCGACTACTGCCAACCGCTGACTATCCCCACCAATTGCCACCACAGACTTCACCTGGCCATTGTCCACCGTTACCACTCGCTAATTGCCAATCACTGCAAACCATTTCCCACTACCGACCTCCGTCGACCACCGCTCTCCTTCGCCAACAATCGATCACCCCCATCGCCCGCCGTCACAGTTTATCGCTGACCTTCGTTGGCCACCGCTGCCGAGTTACTGTCTCTAGCCGCCATAATGAAAAATAAATAATAATTTCTTATTTTTAAAAAGCAAATAATATTTTTTAATAATAAAAATTTTTTTTTACAAGAAATTTAACTAGTTTAAAAATGAAGTATAAATTTTTCAACCGTCAATAATAATTTTTCATAAAAAAAATTATGTAAATAATATTTTGAAAATAAAAATTTTTAATTGTTATCTAACGAATTTCTCGAATGATTTCTGAAGCTTGAATGTTTGTGCCACGCGAGCCCTAAGTCTCGATCAACTCGATCAATCATGTCGCTGTCCTAAGTCTCGTTACTCTAGACAGGAAAGATAAGATCCGAAAGGAGACAAAATGGGAGAAACGACAAGAACTTGCGTAGGGTTGTGTCCCACTCGAGAACTATTGCTGGTCCAAAAGTGTGATAAAACCAGTGAAAATTATCACCCTAATTCGCATTTTCGACACGTGGACTTTCCTTTTCTCGATCCTTTGAATTTGCTGCACTTCGACCCCACAACCTAAATAAACTGTAGTTACGAACATTAAATGTTGTCACGCGAACATCGTTACTGCTTTCGTAACTCAATCGTCAGGTCGAGTCTCGGATTTGCCGAGGAAGAGATCAAGACATGAAACTCGAAGTTGATTATGCACGCGAAACAAAAGGCTCATGCGATGCATCAGTATTAGGGGTGACCGGGAGCCTCTAGGTGCAGGGCGCCGCAACAGGGGTAAAGCAAAGGGCACGCCCATGTTGACAAATCAGGACGGACGGTGAGAGGAAGACTAGAAGGGTCATTTCTCACATGGGTAAATCAATGTGATTTTGTGCCACCACCAGATTCGTATCTCACTATTTTGCAGAAAAAAAAAATGATCGATTTTTGTTATTACTCGACTATGTGAAAAAACGTAGGAAATGAGAGCAAAATTAGAAGAGGTATTAATAATAGAAGTAATCGACAACGTGATGAAATTGTCAATTAGAAAGGACATCAACAAAAAGTGAGATTGATCTAGTTCTCGGATGCAACCATTAAAAAAGAAGTTACCGTCAACATAGCGGAATTATCTAACCAAAAATATATATGGAGTCGAGAAAAAACGTCAGGTAGTGTTTTTGATGAAAAAAAATCGTCGATAACCATTTGTAAACTGCTATTGATAACTTGTCGTAATTGTCAATCGTAGGCTTTAAATAGCCCACCAGGCTTTTCGATACCCCACACAAATCAATCAAAATTTATCTTTAGCTGTATTTTCTAGCGTTGTACTTTATCTTTCGTAGTTAGCTGTCGCTTTAGATGTGCGATGTGGATTAAATTTCGACGTGTACCTAACGTTAGAATCTCTCCCTCTCTCTCTCAAACTCAAATGGAATCAATGTAACCAAGCCCGACCGCCATAGCCATGGAGGTCGGCCTTGCGTGACCACACACCTAGGGTTGCGCGAGGCGGACAACTATGGTCGGATGGAAACAATGGAGGTAAATAACAGAGGATGCAACCATCCATGGCTGTGGAGCCTTCTCTACGTGGCTTGCAATTGATGAGAAAAGGCCTTAGTACAGCCCACCATGGACGACCGTGGAGGCTGCACTGTGCAAGCCAAAGTGACCCCAAATACGACGGTCATGGACCTCTATACTGTCGAGTTCCATCCCGGCGATCAGGAGCGATAGAAACGCACAATATGAGTACTTGGAAATTGCGAAGATTGCTTTTCTCATTTTCGGCCTTTTAATTAAAAAAATGAGTAATCGATAAATGGTTTTTGTTATCAATGGAGGTTATAGCAAGTTTTTGTGATAATGAATACATTGTCCATTAATGCACTTCCCGAGAATACAAAGGATAGAGTATTTTTTTAGTCATGATTTTCGTAAAATAGTCAGAGGCCTACCAGTCAGAGAATGGTATACACTACATCGTAGCAGACTATTGTCAAGTCTTGAGCTGCTGATTAACATAACTCTAATTGTTACCTCATTGCATATCAATATTGTGGATCTATTTAGGATGCTAGCATTATTTAGAAACCCTTTACAGTAAGTGCAAAGTAGTTTTTAAGATTGGCGTACCAAATTCGACACTCAATAAATTGGTGAATCTGGTACTGTGTGTTGAATATGACCATTCATGTAATAAAGCTCGGTACAACCATTCAAAAATCCATAATATGCTAATTACATAGAGCTTTACCCTAACTCCCTATAAAAGGAGAAATCCAGGTCTAGCTTAATAACCCTGCTACTCATGGAAGAAGTCGCATCTTGTGCTTCCTCCTCCTTACTTGTCCCTTCTTATCATGAAAGCCTCACCCACCTCTCCAGCAACTCGTCCACTTGATCCTTCAAACCCGAACCGAGGAGTGGGTTTTACTCCATCTTGTTGGCGGCCTCAAGAGACGAAACGGCGGTCTCGCCCTCACCTGGGGCGACGCCATTTCCGAGGAGCTACGAGGACCCGTTCGCATCTAAGCCGCCACAAAAAAGGGTGCCCGAAGAAGCCCAATGTCCGGATGGTAAGCTGCTTACGGCAGCGCCATCGGCGACCCTGAATGGTACTACATATTCTCGAGTCACGAGGTCGTATTCATCCGAAGATGGCATTCTAGGAACCGAGCGTTTCGCTCTGCGAGGTCACATCTGGTTGAGCGGTGAAGACCGCCGTGAGCTGGGATGTATGAGTGCGATGAGAGGGTTAAAGAAGCAAGAATGTATGGAATCAAGACCATAGCGTGCATATCAATCGCCGATGGTTCCGGAGTTCGAATTAGGGCTCCTCAGAGATCATCAAAAGACGATTGGCGCTTAGCTATATAGCCAAGCGCTCTTCATTCTCATTTCCCGACCATTCGATTCGATCCCGTTGGAGAGAACCAATCCACGACGCCTCAAAGGAGAACCGGCATTCGTCGGTGCCGGGCACGTCCATTTGCCCCCCACCCACCCCAAAACCTGTCGGCTGGCATCCTTAACGTGCCTCGAAAGAGCGGTAGGAGAAAATAGTCACGACGAAGATAACGAATCCTGTTGGTGCCGTCGCCGGTCTGGCCCGTTGAGCCATGTGGAGCAGAGCGGAGCGGAGGGAGAGGAGAACCAGCGGTTCTACGCGGCCTCCGATCCGTCGTCCCCAACGTGTCGAGG
>JAGVVM010010114.1:0-17033 GCA_019149425.1 Psidium friedrichsthalianum | reverse complement strand
GGAAGCGGCTTGTTGTATAACGTGAATTTTCAAGAAGATTCATAATTTTAGCTCATTTCATAAAGTCATACTGTAGTGCCCTAGTAATATCTCCAATGACCACAAGCCATAAACATAATTTCAGAAATCCTACCTGCTGGGTTCTTCTTTAATATGCATTATATCAGCAGTAGCAGCAGCATTGAAGCTGTTGAGGAACGCCAGAGCTAACATCCCGTCTTAAAGAAGCTACATCGGCTGACATTAGATACCTAGCAGCTGGTCTCTAGTTCAACAATGGCGCACAAGCAAGGTCAGTATTCCACACGTGACACAGGAAAGAGTCTTGATCTGACCCTATCACCTTGTGCTTTACTACTCCACTCACCGTCTCTCATGGTTGAAAATCACCATTTCCGTTCATTGCAAAAGCTCTTCCTCTCATAAAGAAGGAAAATTTCCTTCATTGAGTCAAATCCCTACTAAATCAATGCTCTGTTTTCTATCTGGCAATAGATTGTCAGACACCTGTCCTCCATGAGACGTCATTGCATCCGCGGACAAGCTGCGGCCCACCCTTAATGGGATCCAACGCGTATGTTTTTAACAAACAGAAATGGTCTGAAGAACTTCAGGGAGAACGTCTACAGTAGAATCTTTTTCCAAGAATTTTAGCGTTTGTTGTTCCTCGATAGCAACTCTGTACAAACTGCCTCTTTGACCATGGACTCTATTAACCTGTTTTACTTGTATTTAAAATATAGAAATTGAGTGGAAGTATTCATGGGAATGTAGGAGAAATGATCGAACAAACAATGGAACCTCAACTCTTATGTCCTCAGAATATTTATCTAATCTACTGCAGTGTGAGTTTGATATATGATAAGTAAAAAATCTAAATCTGAACAAACATAGGTAAGCATTCCTGGACGAATTAACACTGATACGATGTGACGGGTTGGGGGGCAACCTTTGAGCAAATGGCTAAAGCCAGTTCATAAAGTAACTTAAAATTTGCGACACCACATGGTAGGATAATTAATGAAGCTCTTCGGATGCGGCCTCTTTGCAAATAGTAGCCACTCGGGGTGCAATATTAGCTGCCTCTCCACAATTAACCCTGGAGAAGAGCAAAAATGACAATCGTGGACCATTGGCGAAAACATGAGATAGTTGTTTTCCAATCATGAGTTTTTCCCATAAACAAGCTACCTCACCATGACTAAACCCTGAATGGTAGGCTCTAGGGAAAGTGACAACACTCTCCAGCGTTTTGCACCAATCATGATTAAGGGAAAAAGGAAATCATTGATACAGACTAAGCAGTAAATCTACAATACCCATTAGTGAGTGACACATCATTCTTAAGATGTCCTCGAGCATTTCTATTTTCTTTACGAATGTGAAAAGACCTAACAGAATTAATTCAGGAATAAACTCGAGAATCTATCTCATCATACATAAATCCAATAAAATTGAGCGGCAAACATTACTAGCACATTAATTCTAGCAGAAATGTCCAGTATTTCTTAGATATGAGAAAAGGCAGTTAGACAGAGAAAAATAGCATCCAAATGAGCCAGGTCACCTGCAACTGGAACTCTGCCCTACCAAGCACTTCTGGAGACATTACTGTGGTCTTCTCACAAGAATGGCAAACGTAACTGATCAGACCATGACAACAAAACTTTTAATTATGTTCTGAAGGAATGTAAACTCAGTCATCTTTTTTTACTTAGAACCTACTGATTTGTGACAGAAACCATGTCACTTGTGAGCAGAAAGTTTGAATCAGAAATAAACCAGAAGATAATGATGAAATTGATGAGACCATGTGCGCTCATGTGAAGACTCATGATGTAATCCTTGCATGGCAGGCTTAAGAGACAAGATAAAGGGTGGCAAATTTTCTCCATGTCAGTAAACCTGATTGATCCAGTCCCGAATCCAAGTAAAATGACCTAGTATATGTGATATCATTCCTCAGACTCTATTCAAAGTGAGACTAAACACCAGAAGGAACAGGCTAACGACAACCTCCCTGTCAGATCCCATCCCCCCCCCCCCCCCCCCTTTTATCTTTCTCCTTCAAACTCCTCCAGCAAAAACCAAACCTCCAAGATCAGAGACCCATTTTGTTTTTCCCGTCTTTATTATTCTTGCTATATTAACTATTCTGTTCACTAACTTCATTAGCAGATTGTGGTTACATCTCACTATTGCATCCTTGCTAACTACCCTGCACAACAAACAAATTCCAACACACAGACAAACCTCATGGATCTGCATTCCTCTCATCCCCTAGCTCCTGAACAATTACTTTAAACGCGAAGGTCAAAATCCCAAAGCCTCACTTGTTCCCGCAGTTGTCCCATCAGAGCATCAGAGATTACATTGCAATAAATCCCATTTAAAAGATTTAACCTCTACTCTAACCAGAAAATCCCATGACGGAACCATAGAGAGAGAGAGAGAGAGAGAGAGATGATATGGCAGTCCTGAAAGATATATCTAGACTATCAACAACAAACAACTGATAGAAAGTTATGCAGCCATTTAAACATCAAGTGAAAATTAAGCCATGACAAAAACAGGGGATACTCAAGATTCAGGCCCGGATATGGACTCCTAAGTGGATTGACCTCTTCTCCATATCCCTTAACCCTGACAACCTCCTCAAATGCAACAGCTGCATCTCTTGGCACACCATACAAGTCTTCCCAGCCCCCATATGTAAGTAATTCAGGCTATGCAAGTCGTGGTCCCTCCACATGCCAAGCAAACCAGCTAAACATAATAGCCACATAAACCATAGGTGAAGTGACTCCCGGTATCTCCTCCTTCATAACCTCAGAAGCGACGCTTTGGACCTCGAGACCCCTCTCATGTTCCAATTGGTCTCCCCAACAGTCGCAACACCTTCCCCTGTCTCCCTCCCCTTCTTTGAACTTTTTGGCGGAAAGCCGACCCAGGTATATCATTTGCATACTCCACCGAAAAGGGTTTGTCCACAACCGCGTTCCAGTAAGGGTCTCGATTTCGAGAGCGGAAGGAGACCCCTTCTTGCTCCATTTCTTCAAGTAACTCTTCTCGAAGCTCTTGGCCTTGGCCTCAAATTCTGGAAAGTGTAGTACTGCCCGCTCTTCCACACGGGCTTCTTGACAGGCACGGCTTCCGAGGGCAGAAGCCGATCTGCTGCTGGCGGTAGTGAATGTGGGTGAAGATTTGGAATTAGCACGGTCGGAACTCGAAGCGCGAGAAGCGGAGAGCGGTTAAGATTGGTAATGGCTGATTTCTTCGGAGCGGGAGGCACAGGGGGCACAATCTTGCAGATACCATACTTGGAGGCCTCTTTCTCGATCTTGAAAATGTAAGCTATCGGATCTTGAAATTCGGCGAGCGTGGGTGATATTCTGGGGCTAAAGGCGGTTCCTGAGCCACGAGAAGACCTCTTGCGACGGCTCTGTTGCTGCTGCCATAGAACAAACAAAAAGGGGGTTTTCTCTCGTTGGCCCTGGGTTTTTTTATTCTGTGGGGTTTATCGGAGGACCTCTCCATTGCAGACTAAGTGGGAGAAAGGAAAGCGAGAGAGAAGACGAGAAGCGATTTTCAGATTCTACGCTACATATTCTTTGCATATTTTCTGGGTTTTTATGCGTATTCCTCTGTTTTTTTATGCAGAGGAGAAAAGAATGGTGAAAGTCGAGGGCAGAGGAGAGGCAGGGTGGGTAGAGTGTGGGAAGTAAGAGGGAGTGAGTGGGGGGTCTTATATTCAGTAGCCACGGTGGTTTTTCCAAATTATTACAAAGTTTTATGCCACTTTTGTTTTGGGATTTTAAATTTTCATTTTTTTTTATTTTTTCCCGTTGACGAGAGCACCTTTTTTCGTCATTTTTCGGCGTTTCGCCCCGTCATGGTGATCGCCAACTGTTTAGCGGGACGAAACGGCGACCGCAACTCTGCAAGATTGGACCTTCAAGGTTGTGTTAGAGTTTCGAGTCCCCGTCTTCGGGGCTTGCATCCTTCTGAAGCTTGTGTCTGGCTTTTTCTCTTGGATCAGAAATGGGGTATAATTCATCGTCTGTAGTAGTGAAAAACTTACTCGACAAAATCAACAAAACTTGAACCACACCTATGAATTATATGTGCGCATATAGGTTTGGGGAAAATTTCACAAAAAGAATAATATCCAAAGTGCCTTCATTTTCTCAATAATGACTCGAAGTTGACTTTGTTTCGAATAACGACATAAAATACCATCATCGTCTTAAATAAGAGCTTAAAGTGATCATGACTATTTCAAATAAGGGCGGCCGCTAAATGTTCCGGCCGATCAAGGTATTTTTTTCAAAATACACTTTTAATCAAACTTTTAGTTAAATTAAATTAAAAATCAAAATAGCAACTAAAACTCGGACTCGCCTGTGTTTTCTTTTTCTTTTTTTATTTTTCAGTTTTAGTTTTTTTAGTTTTTGCAAAACTCGAAAAAGAAAAACAAATAAAAAATTAAAGAAATGTTAAATGACCAAAACGCCCTGATTAACTGGCGAGTCAAGTCCTTTTTTGAGACCGATAAAGTCATTTCAGGCTTTTATTTGAAACAATATCTTCTTGGGATCCTCATTTGAGACAAGGAGGTCATTTCAAGTCATTATTTGAAATAAGGTCAACTTCAGTCCTTATTTGAAAAAATAAAGGCATTTCAAATCCTCTTTTGAAATTTTCTCCATATGTTTGTAAGTATTTGCTTAATTAAACTTGATCAATTTCGAGGTACATTTCACGATTCGTCGCTAAAAGCTTCCTTGAGATGTCTACGTTTGTATGGTACGATCCGCGAATGCCTTCTCCTTACAACTGTGGAATTATTGCGGCCACATGGATTCAGACCACTATATGTATTCGCTACCTCTTTATCCGTGACATCAGCTGCAAAATACATAAAGCAATAATGATAAGATGACAAAAACGTTCTGCTTTAAAGAGAGCGAAGAAGACCCGGAGAATGACAACTGTTACTGTTGCTCTTGTTGACACTGTGACATCCAGTTTCACTTTGCGGCTCGAGGACGTGGCTGACAAAGTTACCTTAAGCCGCTTCAAGACCAAAGCACAAATTCTTGGCTTTGGTACTGGAATTGGATGGGCATTTACCAATCGGAAAGTGAATCATCGACACCTCGATTTGGTCCTTTGGAAGAACAGATTTCTAGTCAACGCCGCATAAAACTTAAATGTGGGCACGAACCAATTCTGTAACGGGTCCAAGGCAACAAAAACAGCACAACTCTCAGAATTTTACAAAAAAGTAAACAGATGCCCAAACATAAATGTGCTAAAGCTCATCTACTATTGCCAGAACTCAGAATCAGGCACTTCACCGTTTCAATTCTCCATCTTGCAGGGCTACATAGCATGTATATTTCCAAATTTCATATGTAGTGATAGAGTTTTTTTGGTCGAAACTTCAGTAAGACCAGTATGTCAACCATCTGAAAAGTTACATGTCCTAGCAATTAGAGGCTATGAGACAGTGTGCGGACAGACATGGTTTTTACAAAACCGATTTGGTATACAGGACACAATTTTAGACTTCATGGGACCCATAGCCCATTCAGTCACTGGATTGTAGAGGACAGTCCATCCAGATGGACAACATGATACAACGCAATCTTAATTGATCACAAAATTATCAATTTAGCTGCATGAGGTAGTTTGGGTTTCAACTGCTCAGCCTTTTTTCTTGCAGCCTGTTCCTCCTCCATGGAAGTTCCTTCCGTTAAATAAGCATGAGGATCAACAACAATCTCCTCGAGCATTGTGGCCCTTTCAAGCAGATATGAGATGATCTCCGAATCAACTGCATACCCTCTAAAGCCAAGTATTGTCACCTCCTTGAGATATTGATTCGGAGTTACATTCACCCTTTTTGCTTTCCTTCGTCTCCATGGTTCTGTCCACTCCAACTGCGACAAAGATTACAGCATAATACCCAATATGCCATATGCAATATGAGTCAGAGCAAGCCTCATGTACCACTTGACAGCGCCAGCACAAAGCTATGCCAAATAGAAACACTGAGATAATACAAACACCTAATGCAGCTAGACTTAAATGGGATACTTTGACAGTGATACAAACAACAGTCGCTCGGGAATTTCTTTCAGGATAGCCGTTGTTGATGCTTACACGTTTTACTATTTCTTACCGTCTATTTGGGAGTGGAGCCGCCTACAGATACAGGTAGGACAAAATTCAGGTCCTTATGGTTCAGCTTGGCGAAGTCAATTGAAGGATCTATCGTCGAGTAAGAATATCATCTAGCATCAGCCATGAACCTTAAGGTCAAAATATGACATCAACTGTTACTAGTAAATACGAAAACAAGTTGCTGTGGCCCAACCATTTTATGGTTGTAAACAATGAGTTCAGCCTACCCCGGATCAGCCAGGCTAGTACAATAAGTTGTGAATTTTAACGATCCATGCCTAAAGAAGCAATTCCATATTTACTCATACAAGTTTACGACAAGCAAGACTCGGCCAATCGAAAACATCGCCCATATTCCACAATTACGTGGGTCACAAACAGAGCTTTCTGTGTGTTGCACAATGACCGAACAGCTACACAGTCTATAGAAAATCTATAGATGCTTGTAGATACATCATATTGAGAATCATGAAGTGTTTTACATAAAGGAAGTATGGGTCTTGATAAAACACAAGTAAAAGTGATGGAATCAAAAACGATCAAAGATATCACTACAGTGAATTAGATATCTGGGGTCATAACTGAAGCCCATATATTTAGACTATTATCTTGGAAACGGGGAAATTGCAGAGATGCAATATGAAGCAGCACCCACATTGCATCAACAACATGAAATATCTACCTTGAGTTCAAAATGACGCAAGAATGGCGCTGCTTCTATAAGAGAAGTTAAACCAAGGATGCTTGCTGTATCAGATGTCTGAACTAACCACGTGAGAGACCTGAGGTTAAATAAGACTGGCAATTGTGGTATCTCTAGGACATCCTGAAAGATCAGCACATTATAATTACAAGAACGTAAAGAACTTTGAAGCAAGATCTGAACAGGAACCACAAAAACCACCTTGAAGAAATTCATGTGTAAGTGAAGATCTTCTAGTTGAGGCAAAGAGCTACAAAGAGGATGTAGATAAATACTAACAGGATCATAAAGAGCACCAAGAGTAACACTAGTTAGCAGAGGAGCATTCTCGATGAGAACTTGTGGTCCTCCTTTTGAAGTACTGTGACAAGCAAGTGATACCAAATTCGGCGTGGAAACTTCAAAGGTTGTCAGGTTTCTAGAATATATAAACAAGTGCTTCAGAGAAAGAGAGGAGCCTTTAACTTTTATATGTGAAAGAAGCTCCGAGCATACTATAACCAACTCCTCAAGAAAAGGACAATTGCTGAGGATGCAATCCAAATTCTCATCCGTAACGTTAATGAACTTCAGGTCCAGAGACCTCAGGCAAGACAAGTCATAATGGCATGTGGCACTTGGCAAAATGAACTCGCTGGGAAATGTGTAACGTGGAGAATCAAATTTTCTGAGAGACGGTAAAAAGTCCAGCTTCAAATTCTGAACTCTCTTTGCCAACGCTACTGCAACCCACTCATCTACATAACGCCTGGAGCGATTATTCAAATCAAAACGAACCCTAAGCTCACGAATACTTGAACCTTGATGCGAGTTCAAAATCCGATTCACCCATCCAATGAACTTGAACCTTCCCGCTCTCAAAGATTTCGTGTTATGCGAGATGTCGTGCTCTGCCTTCGAATCTTCAAAATCCAAGCTACCCGTTGTGTAAGTCCACAGCTTTTTCCATCTCCGTGAAAGAACGCTAGTTCTCACAGCTTCCTTAAAGGTCATAAGGGACAAAATGGAGACAAGAATTTCATGCGGCAGTTCACTGATCATGTCCCGCGGATCCTTGTTCCTCTCCTCATGCTAAAGAATCCAATGTAGTAGACAAAAAGAAAATCCAAAAATCAAAGAAGCGCTCATCAGAACACCGAAATACTAAACCATGACCTTAGCTGCAAAGCACAGCTTCGTTGAACTAAAGGAACCATAAAAATAAAATATAAATATAAACGCAACCATAAATGCAGACAAGTGGATAAAATATCGGCTGTTCTTGACATTTGAAGTTTCCGGTTCATATGGACAACAAATACAGGCGCAGCTGGAAACGAAGAGTAGTAATCTGAAGCAATTTCAAGATTAAGCTTCTTTCGAGAGAAGCACAAGACAAAGATACTGTAAACCCTATCACGACAATGTGATCGGAAAATAGACAATCAACTCACCTCCGGTGAAGCATTTTCCACTGTATTAGCAGGTAGACGAGACTCTTCGTCGCCGTCCATGATCCCAGGGGACTCGATTCAAGACGATGATGGTTATGAGTCAGATCATCTTGAAAAAATGTCCACAAAAGACGTAGAGAAAATGGCTGAAGAAGGTACAGACGAACAAAAATCACCTCTCCCTCTCTCTCTCTGAGCTTGATATGATGCGAGTGACATGGACATTGGAGAGCATTTGAAGATGATTATCAACAAAGCGTAGCTCACTCGCAAATCGGAAGAAACGGCGGCCATTCTCGTCGTTTTGTAGTTCGAGCGGGCCTCAGGCGGTGCACCCGTCGTCATGGAGTCCGATGGGCTGATGAATTCTGGGCTGCGCCGACCTGATCACGGCTGTCTGATTTTTCAGACAAATCATTTCCTCGTTACCGAAAGTGCCCGCAAAAGAATGAGAAAATCACACAATGGTCACCTAAAATTAGCTTAATATGTAATATCGTTCTTAAATTTTTAATTTATCCATTGTCCCCTCTCAGCTATAAGTAAATGCTTAATGTAGTCATTCCGTTTGTTCGAATGACAAAGTAGACATTTTCTGATGCCATGGATTATATATTGATGAATGAATATACTTATCTTCTTATCCATCTTCTTTAAAGAAGAAAAAAATTAGGACACTAACACATCAATCAATATCTAATGATGTAAATTATTATATCTCAATTTGATATGAATATCTTATTTGGATAATCCAGATGTGCTTTTCTTTTTGTTATTCACTGTTAAAACTTAACAAATTAAAAGTGAATCGTTAATTTAAATTAATGAAAAGACGATGTCAAATATTTTCATACTGTTTGGAAATTACAAAAAAATTTAGAGATTAAATTAAATAAATTGAAAATTTTAAAATTACATTATACATTGAATAATTCAAAGTTAAGAATGGTTCATGTCGTTTTTCGGTTTGTCAACGCTAACCAAGACCAAAAGAGAGAGGGGAAAAAAACTTATCAGATAATTCACTAAAAGGTTACATGGCGCCAGTATGCGCAGTGCGCATCCTTGGAGCTATGTGTGGTCTCTGGTGGATTAACTTCCAAAAGGACACCATGAACCGTTCAACCAAAAGAGCACGCAGCTTCGCGTCACCGAGGAGAAGCTCAGCCAAGCCCTTCGAATGGCGATCGCTACGCTCTCTCCAAGGTCGTCTCTGCTCCCGCGTGCCAACCCTTCGACCAATGCTCGTCTCGCGCTTCCCCAACTCCCGTGGCCTTGTTCAAGCTTACATGCAAGAGGAGGAAGTGTTTACCCGCCAAAACTGCGATCAACCGTCAGAGACTCGGGCAGGAGAACGAGCGTCGTCTCTTGCTCTGCCGCTGCATCGCCCTCGCCTCCGGCTCTTCCGTCGGCTCTTCTCTTTGACTGCGATGGAGTGCTAGTGGATACTGAGAAGGACGGCCACCGGATTTCCTTCAATGATACTTTCCAAGAAGTAAACTTCCTGCATTCCCTGCTTTCTCTTCGTACTTCTTCCTTGTTCTGGTTCGTAGTCCGGTAGTTATTGCTTTGGTATTGGTTCGTGGGTGTGGAATGGAATGGCCTCGGCATTACGAGAAAATTCTATTGCTTCTTTCGCATTTTGGGTTTTTTCGCAATTAGACTAGAGACTTTCTTCGTTGCAAAGGGTGTTAAACGCCGAGGAACTCGATTTTTCTTTGTGATTGAGAAATTTGATGAATTTCCTCATTTGATACGTTTAAGAGATTCGACCGAACCATTATAGCGAAGCTCGAACGGTGGCTCAACATCTTTTGCTCTAAAATTGATTGTTTGCTTCTAATTTCTTTTCCTTAAGTTTTTTCGATAAGCTTTAATCTTCAGAGAGAAATCAATCAAGACAGTGGATCACGTTTTCATTTTTCTTGTAAAAAACTTTTGTTAATGGACCAATTACTTGTAGCGGCATGTGAAAACTATGGTGGTTAGCCGCAATGTAGATTTAGGTGGTTATTGATGCGAATAGAGGAGCTAATTCTGTTGAAATTTTCATTTATGCCTTATATCCGTGGCTCAATGATTTTCTTGCATGAACGCTGACATCCAGTTGATCATAATTTCTCAGAGAGAATTGGGCGTCACCTGGGATGTAGATTTGTATGGAGAACTTCTGAAAATTGGTGGAGGAAAAGAAAGGTATCTTGTCCATATTTCCACGAATTCTGGAGTTAAATTGTGTAGGCCTGTATAGAGTCATTGAAGAAGTTCTCTAAATTTGAGAAGAAGATGAAGTGACTAAAGTGTTTTAAGCTCGAGAGGGGAAGAATGTTAAACTGACATTTAGCTAGGCATATGTTTGCAGGATGACAGCGTATTTCAATAAGACAGGGTGGCCTGAAAAAGCCCCAAAAAGTGAAGAAGAGAGGAAGGAGTTCATTGCTTCTCTTCACAAGCGAAAGACAGAGTTGTTCATGTCCCTTATTGAAAAGAAATTACTGCCCCTTCGACCTGGAGTTGCAAAGTTCGTTGTCATGATCTTTCAGTTCATCTATTTTTATGCTTTTATGCCTGTTTTTCTGCTCACACAGCTCTCTCTCTTTCAATTGGTTACGTCATCTCCCATCCGTTTCACCTTCTGACCAGACTGGCTTCGCTATGTTTGCTTCCACACTGATGGGAAATGAATAGTTACAACGTCTCTCTATTTTGATGCCCTATGGTCGTAAGAATTGCAATAAACAACTTACAAGACTCGAAAGATGAACTTCTGTTAGCTTTTTTGTTTTAAGTTGTAGTATATCCTGGCCTAAAGTTCAGATGCTAAGCATACCCTTTTTAGTTTCTGGAATCCTGTTCTTGTGAGAGATCCCACCGGTGGAGAATGACTACAGATATGTGCTCTTTGTTGGATATTGTGAATTTGATGGATAAGATTAACTAGCATCTATATCCAAATGTCTAAATTCCAACGTAAGAATGTATATACTTCCAATGCACCTCTTTAGAACCTGATAAGCACGACTTCAAATATATAGATTCTCCAGATGTCACGATGCTGAGAGACTCACCAATTGTGCAGGCTCATTGATCAAGCTCTAGCAAAAGGAGTACAAGTTGCTGTCTGCAGTACCTCGAATGAGAAGGCGGTATGCTTCAGCAGGTTCCACAAAATTAATATTTTGTGCAGTGCCAATAATTTTTCACATGCATTAAATTCCTAATGGCACTTCTTAATGGAGGATGAAATGAAGTCTCCCAGTTCTTCATCCCCGTAAATTAGTGCTCGGGTGGTATGCTAGTTATTAGACACTTCACATTCTCGAAAGAAAAATGAATTTGAGCCAGTACAAGTTCTTATTGCTTGAGCTTTTTATAAATGAAAGACCGAAAATCATATTTATAGCTTCCTCTATCTGAAGGAAAGAGGGTTCAACTTCAAATTTGGCTTCATCCGTAGAAAAAGCTGAACCTATGTTGATTTATATCATATGATGGTATTGATTTTCAAGTCAAGTTCTCTTGTTGACTCTAAGTCATGCAATGGTTTCAGGTCTCTGCAATAGTTTCGTGCTTGCTTGGGCCTGAAAGAGCAGAAAAAATCAAGATATTTGCTGGAGACGTGGTTCCGCGTAAAAAGCCAGATCCTGTAATGTCCTGTTTGCTTAATCTATATGAAAGTGTCATGTAGAGTATAGTGCATCATAGGATAATCTGATAATGGTCTTATTTTCTCATCATTGTAACAACTGATCAGAGACTTGCCGAGTATCATATTGGCAAAATAACTTTTAATAAGTCAGTAATCCTGGAAATAGAATTCATCCTTCACTGAAATCTGTTTATCAGTTGACGTACTGCCAACCATATTTATCTTGTGTAGTCATTTTCCGTGCCCAATTAATTAGTTTAATGTGTGCATGTCCTTGGTCACTCATTGATTTTAATTCTTCAACAGGCCATCTATCTGTTGGCTGCCAGCACCTTGAGTGTTGATCCTTCAAGGTAATATACCCACCATTCGCACAGTCTCTTTTGAACTATGAGGTCAATCGCATGCTGCCAGCAACTCCCTTAAACGCACTTATCCATCTTTTATCTCTTTCAGTCAGAATATGTTAAGTCGACTATATTAGGTTCATCTCATGGTACTGTGATATTTATTGTGTAATGTTGGAGCTCTGCAGTTGTGTTGTGGTTGAGGACAGCGCCATTGGCCTCACAGCAGCCAAAGCTGCTGGAATGAAGTGCATTGTGACAAAGAGCGGGTAACTTCATTACTTCACCCTCTAGCTGGTGCTATTTGAACCATACTTTCCTTTATCACTAATTTGACTTCAACTTTGATTGGCTTCAGTTATACAGCTGAGGAGGACTTATAAATGCTGATGCGGTCTTCGATTGCATCGGAGATCCTCCAGAGGAGCGCTTTGATCTCACATTCTGTGGAAGCCTTCTTAAGAAGCAGTATGTTAGCTAATCAACTCGCTTCTCGGTCCTTTAGCCAATTCTTTTAATTTTCTTTATATAATCTTGAATATATTCTTGAGATCCATGATGGTAGAGTAATAGATCTTAAGTGAAGTGTGGAAGAGAAGTCCATGAAATGTACAGGACTTCAATTTTTATCGCCCTATGGTAATCTCCCCTCAATAAGTTTGATTCCAAAAGACGAGAGTAATTAAACTGAACTCCAGCGTTCTGAATATTTCAATGTGCTCGTATCGGTGTAACAAGGTTGGTTCCTCGATAATGTCTGACCTAATTGCTTATAATGCATTCCCAGTAATTAGTACCGGATGTATGGGCAAAGACATCCTTTTTATCAGCGGGGCTGACGGAGAGTTTTAACTGGCCATCAAGGCACTGTTATGAACAAGCAAGTTCCTATTTCACTATTGAATAATATCAGAAAATTCAACATTAATAAAAAAAAAATTGATGTATTCAACGCGATTCATAAGCCTTCTATCTATCGATAAATATGATCGACTGCTTTCCGTCTCCCATATTATCTAGACCAATTTTTCTTACGTGTTTGAAAATATCTAGCATTTATCATGTAGGACAGCTGCTTTGGTCATGGCAACGTCTAGAACAAAGCGTTTTACGCTTACCATTAACTAGTTCAACCGGTGCCTAATCTATCCAATCAAGCCCTCGGAAATGACTCTATGGTAATACCCAAGACAGACCACACACTACAAGCTTCACCATCAGACACAAGCTCGCAGACGGTGAAAAATACAACTGGATGCGGCTTAAGAACCTCTTGATTTGGTCAATCAGCCAACCTGTCCCAGGCCAGGAACATTGCTAGCACAGATATTGTAACCTTTTGAGGCCGCTGCCACCACCACGGGCGCAACCACGTCGATGCACAGAGCCACATCCTCCCTCGGACTGTCGAGCAGGAACTCATCAACTGAAAGAGATTAATGCACGGTCACCACCATCGGAAACATGAAAGGTGCCGCTTCTGTACACATCTAAGACTAAGACTACCCATGTAAGACAGGCAATTGACCAAATAGCATAGGGAAGGAAATGAAGCCATTCTTGGTAATGCATTCTCTTGTGCAGATAACTTGTGGTCTCGCAGTACCAAAAACAAAACAAAAAGAGGTCCAAAAACAATACTGAATGGCATCGAAGAATTCTTAATCATCAATCTTACTATCATACTGCATGCAACAAATATGATGCACCATGAGCCTAAAGCTGGATAAGCAACTAACTTTATACATCAGCTGATCTCCATCCGAAAACTACAAGGAAATAGGGGGAAAAAAAAAGGCATCCAGATGAACTCAAACATCCCCATCTAATCAGGCTTCTGGAGCACTTAAAAGAACATAAGTCAATTACATAACGTGACAGGCTACAACATAAGACAGAAATATATGTTTCCCACTCAAGTAGCCACAACTGGAGCGGCAATGAGGAAGACTCGAATGAAGATGGTAGCCATCCCTTCCGAATAGCATACTCCACATAGAAGCGGAATTTCTCTTCTGCATTTGGGATGTCAAGAGCCAAATCGTCCATTCCATCCTTAATCCGGGTGAAACCTCTTGTCATCTGATTGATGGTGATGAGTCCCTCACTGTAACATTCTTGCAGTAGATCCAGCATCCTGTCGTTCTTCTTCTCCATGGCCATTACCAATGCCTTCTTGACAACTTCGTGGTTGAAAAAGGGCATTCCTAAATCACGTATGCACTGGCAAGCCTCAATCACCACCCCACCACTCTCGTATTCCTCCAGAAGCTTTTGAATTTTGTCCTTCGCATCCTCAACAGCCCACCAGTTCCACCTCCCCAGCACCTAAGAATCCTCTCGCCAGCATGGCGTGCAGCGACGAGCGATCGAGCCATGCGCACGGTTTCACTCCCACTGCAATTAGGAGGCAACCTGCTTCCAATTTCTTCTAGATTCAGCGGGGCCAAAACATCATCAATAACAGCCCTAGCCAAAAATAAAGCAAGCTCATTTGAAGCATCTAAAATGTCGAGAGCTGTGTCCTCTGCCGATTCCAAAAGCAGCACAAAACCATTTACAATGTCCTCAGTAGAAAAAATCTCAATATGGAGGGCAGACAGCAGGATAGATGCCATCTCTTTCTCTCTGTTCTTCCTGTCCATAGCAAGGGTGATGAGCTTCTTCAAAAATACGGGATTGAACTCGGGCGCTCCAAGATCTTCCAAGCTCTGAATGAGCTCGGGAATGTCATCAGAGAGAAAATATTCATGAATTATACTTACAACTTCCTTCTTATAGCGCCTTAACTTTTCATCTTCCATCTGCACGTCTCCATTATCAGATGACTTTGAAAATGAAGCATCAAGCCATCCTTCAGAAATAGCCTTGGGAACCAGTGACTGATACAGGGACTTTGCAGATGGAACATCAAGAGCAAGGTCGTCGAGGCTCTCAGCCAAACGGGCGAACCCCTTAGCCATTTGACTGGTACTTATTAAACCTTCCTTGGCGGCTTCCTTCAGCAACTTCATTATCAAGTGTTCTGCTGCTCGTGTCTCTATTGCAAGAACCAAAGCCCTTTTCACCACCTCATGATGAAAAACGCAACACCCAACTCCCTAATGCACCTGCATGCCTCAAAAGCATCTCCAGTTTCCACATACTCCCTAGTAGATCATCTATCTTCTTTTTCACCTCCTCAACAGTTATGTGGGTGCTACCACCCCATCTCCTCTCCAAAGTTCTGCATGGTGTGGGGCTGAGAGATGACTCTTTTCAGCAGTCTGAATAACCTGGAAGCCTTTAGAAGATTCCGGCAGTGTTTTCTTAGCCCTTGTGAGGAAGGCTGGGGGGAGAATCTCATCAACTACAGCCCGTGCTAGGAACAACGCAAGCACATCAACAGCATCCAATATATCAACAGAGAGATCGTCAGCTGACTCAAGAAGCAAGACAAATCCATCTCTGATTTGTGGTGGGCTGATCACATCAGCATACAAGGCAGAGAGCAGAACTGAGGCCATTTCTTTCTGCTTATCATGGCGATCCATGGCCATGGAAACTAGCCGCTTGATGAAGTAGGGTGATATTCTCTTGAGCCTAGTTCCCTGAGATCAGATGATGCCACGTCCACTCACCAGTGCTAAAGTATTCCTCTACTAAAGAAACAACAGCTTTCTTGTATACATCCAAGGGGTTTGAGACTGTTGAACCAACGAGTTGATAAGGCTCCTGTAGAAACAAATAGTAGAAGCAACACAATCAAGACTTGACACCAAGTGAGCTAAGGGCCTACATGGTAACCATTTCTGTCCGAAAAAAAATGATTTTGATTAAAATAACTTTTTATGATTATATTCTGGATTGAGTTTTAGAGAACCAGACGAAACGCGTTTGATAACTGCCCACAAAATTTCTGTTTCGAAATACTATTGATCTTCCTAATTTTTTCAATTAAGTCATAATAATTAGTAGTTACTTTCTAAAAATTTCATCCTAAATTGAAGACGAAATTTCCAATGCATACTAGAATAATTTTAAATACATTTATTTTTTTAGCATGTCATAAAGAAACACAAATTTTACTACTGACGATTGAAGTTTGGATTGAAACATGGGACACGTTCCATAATTAAGGACTCATTGTTTTTCTTTAAATGTTGCGTTGTCCAAATACATACACAACATAGCAACACCGAATAATCTCAAATTATCCACTGAAAAAAAAAATTATCCTCCTTGATACGGAAGTACAAGTCCTTCACTATCAAAGTTTGAACTGTTGTCCTAAATCCAAGTGGGTGTTTGGCTCTAGCTCCAGGTGCAGATGGTCACATTTTGTAATGGCATAGCTACAAGTATATATGTTACCTCTCCACGTCAGATTGCCCTCATCTTCTGCGACATTTTTTGTAGAAGAATGAAACATCTACGAAATCTAGGAAATCTATGCCCAAAATTATGAAAATGAGAATCCAAACTAGGCCTTACAATATTTTAAGAATTTTCTAAATTTTTTGTGATGTTTTAAAAATTTTCCAAAATTTTCTCATTTTTTTATTTTTATTTTAATTAGGATAAGAGAGAAAGTGAAGAGAGAACTGAAAGGGAAAAGTGAGAGATGTGAGACTTCATTTTATTTTGTGATTCTCAAAAGTGATCTTTTTTCAGAACTATTTTTTTTTGAGTGTGGATTTGTTCTAAAAACTGATTCTGACTCTCTAAAAAAT